>CM062814.1:96554756-96729638 GCA_031772625.1 Pinus tabuliformis
TGGGCTCTAGGATCATAGAGCATCTACTCATAGCCTTAAGTTTAAGACAATATTGGAGTTCATTTAAATTTTGTAAACTTGTAGTTCAAACAGGTCCTATAATTTCTTTCCATCATAAATGAGACACTACATATCTATCAAAAATCCCAATTGGGTCTCTATCTGTTTTTGAGATGAGCTACATAATCTCTACACAAAACCCAGAAAAGGGAGGAATTCTCATTACCGTCTTAATAAATATTTAAGAGTGCTCCCCATATTTCAACTGTTATAACAATTCACTAAAACCATATTGATTAGGACAAAGGGTTTTTCCTCATATATTTGTGCCATTCCATGGACTACCGAGGTTATGAACATTGGGATCTAGGCTAGCTTCCCAAGGAAACTAAAGAAATGGGAAAAATATAGCTTGATCTGAACTAGTAATAGATCATAGCTCTGAAAATGAGATAAACCAATTTAGGTTTCCGATAGAAAGTATATAAAAGGGTAAGATAAACCCCCTTCATCCTGCATCTCATATCCCATTGTCCATCCTCCTAAGATACCTAGAGAATTGATGTGACTTGTAAAGGGTGACATCCAAACCACTCCCACATTCACTCATACAATCCACCCACTGACCTCTTAAATGTGACTGATATTTCCATCTCATATCGATGAAGCATATGATGTTCTTGTCTCAGCCACATGGATTCCTACTGCACTTGAATAAAAACCAAAAGGAAGCCTACGTAAGAAAACCTAATGACCTAAGTTCTCAGCATGATAAAAAAGACCACCCTATATAGATAGATGGGTAGACACATGCAAATCTTGAGGAAATGTTTCCACCTTGAGAGATTTTATTCCACTAGTCTTTTTGTATATTTGGATTTAAGATTGACTTGTGCTAGTTTTGACCAAAATAATAATAAATTTTTTAACTATAATTTTTGTTTTTATTTTAACTCATTTTATATAACATAAATATGATTGTAATTGAAATATTTTATTTACAATTGACATACTCTACATTAAAATGTTAATACATGCCCCTTCATATTTAAAAGTAGAAAGAAAATATATATCTCTCTCTCCTATATATATATATATATATATATATATATATATATATATATATATATATATATATTGTTAGTGTTGATCTCAAAACTAACATAGATACATCCTAATTGGAATTCGACGAAGACCCAAGAGGAATCAAATCTCTCGAGGTGCAAACATTTCTTCAAAATCTGCACTAGAAAATAAGTTTGCATCTTGAGAGATTTCATGCCTCTAAAGTATTGGTAGATTGAAAATAAGATTGATATATATTGATTAATAGGTATTTAAAAAAGTTAAATAAAAAAATATTTTGTTGAGAAAAGAAATGCTAAGAAGAGAAGATAAAAGAGGATAAATCCTATCAAAAAATTAAGACAATATCGAAATTATATTAATTTATATTATTGATATAATTAGATGAAAAATTATAAATTATAAATATTATTATAGTAAATATCAAATAATTTTATAATAAAATTAACTGATAAAATTATGATAATTGAATATTATTAAGATTATTATAAAATATTAGTGTTTTTCCTTTTCTATTATCATTCTCTTTGAGGTTTTTTCTTTAAATTCAATCCATTCCTATAGCTTGGATTCTAACTATAAACTAAAAATACATTGTCCTTCGATCCTCATTTCGAGAAATCTTCAACCCTTTAACATTTTTGAACTAAGAGGCACTCTTCAACTCAGTATGGAATAGATGTTTTCATATCTTATCCTATATTTTCTTGTTATGTTATATAAAAATTTTACTCTGTAAAATTACATAAAGATAGAATAAAATTTAATAATAATAATAATAATAATAATAATAATAATAATAATTAATTAAAAAAATGTACTCCATCAAATTAAATAAGATTCCTAAGAGTGGATATGTTTACATGTAGCATAATGTTTTGTTGGCTCTAGAGTTGGTTCAGAATGTATCTACATAGGACTCGAGGACATTATGGTTGGAAGTGATATGTGAGAATTCTATGTAGCTTGAGTTTCGCATGACTTTCACATATTGGGACAACTGCATCCTTTCTAAGGGTGTATCCAACTTTTCTACAATGCAAGTAAATTATTATAGTTTCACCTTTGATGTTTTCCTCATATGGAGTTATGAATTGGCTTAACCTCGTGGGAATACTAGCAAGTTAGGGTATTGTTGCAGTTACGAGCATTCTCTCTAACATATCTAGTTGTCAACTTGTGCATAGTGTTCTTGTGGGGAACCTGTATTGGAGGTGGACTAGTGACCCTATGTGGTGGCTTTGGGTTGTGGGAGCTTGGTAGTTCCTACTGCGAGGGGTGGTTCAGTAGGATTGATGTGTGGAGCCAACGTGGTTCAAGGGTCATCTCCTATTTTTGTGTACTAGGTCGACAGATGGGCACATAGGGTATTTTTCCTGATTTGTTATGTGGATGTGATACCTCAATAATCCCAGTAGAAAGGGGAAAGCAGAGGGAGATATTACACAAATATGGTGCACATGCAGGGGTGTCGGTGCTTGAGAAATGGGAGTGACACATGTAGTGGATTATATGGATAATGGAGAGGAGGTGGACCAACAACAAGCTAAATCTCTATGAAAAGTGGACCTTCCTCCCCATGTGACTTTATTGAAGCTCAATTTTTTTAGGTCACACTACTGGTATAACAGTTAGCTTGGGATCGAGATGCTAATTAAAATGATCTCATAGCTTTTATGAATGATTATCCACATCACTAGTGGCACATGATGGATAGGCTAGTTTCACTTCGACTTAGGGTGAAGAAGATAAAAAACAGGAAAATCACTTGGAAGGACATTTTAGGCATATGGAAGCGCATGTTGGAAGATTTGATCCCTCTTGAAACTTGGTATATCTAGAGTTTAAATGGATCTACACTATTTTACTTAAGAAATCAGATGGGAGAATATTCTAGGGAGTCTAGATTGAAATGACTCAAATTCTCTTTGATAAATAGTGAGAAAGTGACATCCCTATTGAAGTGGAGTTTTATCTAAAAGGATTAAGTGGAATTTCTAACTAAATGACTAACTCTTAAAAATAATTTTATGGTATAAGTCTCCTCAAGATAAACCCTTCGAGATAAGACTCATTACTTCATTAAAATTGGTCATTTTATTTTTATTTTTTAATTGACTTTAAAAAAACCAAACAATTTTTATTTTAGTGACGTTTTAGTAAGAAATGCTAAATAGATTTAAAAGGAAAAAAATCATATTCAATAAAAGACATACTCAATAGTATTATTAAACTTTGAATATGAATATTTCCCGACATGGAGATCATGTTTCTAATAGATTTCTTTGAAGACATGTAAGAAATGATTAATGTTTTGGATGGACTCTCCCATCATTATGAAGGACTCATAAATGTTTCTCAAACCATTGAGAATGGAAAACTAAGTTAAAAAAAGTGAAAGGTTAAAGGATAATAGAAGAGATCCATATATATATATATATATATATATATATATATAGATATATATATATAGATATCTATATATCTATATATATATATATATATATATATATATATATATATATATATATAGGAAATATTTAACGAAACTTGAAAAAAAAGGAGTTAGAAGATAGAGCAAAGAGGGTTTAATATTAATAAAATGGTTAATAATGTGTTTAAATAGAATGTTTAGCAATTAATATAATATACTACTTCCAACCTATATTTATGTTAGTTCTGGATTTACCAAGCCGAGATGATTAACTCTAAAAGAGGTTTGTCGATCAAAATATTTGATGTCTCTCTGCACTCAGTAGATGATGCGCCCCATAAATGGGTAATTATATGGGCTCATTTGGCCTCGTAACTTAGCTTAACCCACCATTCTCATTAGTTTATTGCATGTTTTTTATTAGATTTATGCTAATAGAGTGAATTGGGTTAGTCCTTATGCCATGAAGTCCAATGTGTGATTTATGCAGATTTTTGGTCAATTTTGAGACAAAGTCAAAGGTTTAATGAGCATTTGGCAGCCAAAATTCAAGGAAAACAAGGGATAGGATTTGTAGGAGGGTGTCCCCCTCATTTATGACCCCATACCTCAAATCCTCCTTCAGAAAGCTCGGAGCACAAGTAGCCACATCAATGCGTCAAAGGGACAACCAAGCAAGTGAAGAACTGTTGTCTATCTCTAGTCGTGGGAGCCAAGCCTCCTTGATTTTAGGAGAGTTGTTGGAGGGCACAGTTGTATAAATATAAGGGCTTAGGTTCTTAGTAGTTTATTTGGATGTTAGTCAAATTTTCGCACTTTTTTTGTAGTTCTTGCTCAACTCATTTCGAGCTTACTTTTGTGAATAGTTTTATGTAATGTGACCGTTATTTTGATAATGGAGATGAAATATTTTCTGAGCCAACACTGAGTTCTTTCAGGGGGCTGAAGCTCTTGGGTTAGGGCACAACCCAAACTACCCAGCACCCCTTGTTTTGTACTTATATGTTTTGTTTCAGTTCATGAAGTAGTTGTAGTTAGATAGATTTCTTCCTTGGTTAGAATAGGTTGCTTTTGGTGATTTACATAGCTATTTCCATTTCAGTTGCTGAACTAGGCTAAATAGGGGTAAGAGAAAGATACAAAAAGGCCATCAATAGAGCTTGAACTCCTTTCCTCCTTTGGGGACCATGAATTGAGGTCAATATCTGCTTGTTGCCGAAAAAACATAGTTTTGCTTTCCCCATGCAATTCCTAGTGTTATAATTTCATTTCGAGGTTAATGCTTTACTTCAGATCCAGTTTGTCATGCTCATTTCTATTTCTACAATAAATATCTGTCCATGCTTTCCTTTCCATATAGCACTGCTCAACATTTTATTTTCCTAGATTAGAATTTAGGTCAACTTGAGATATAGTTCTGCTTTTTAGTGCATCTAGTTCTTTTCTTGCTCAGATTCAATGTTTTGATTTGAAACTCTCTTACAGTACATCTATGCTAATAATAAGTCAATAAAGCTTCCCTCACCAACTCTTTTTCTGCATGTTTCACAGGTCTTTCACAACCCTTCACAAATCTTCCCTAATTCCTGCACTTTTATTATAAGATTTCCTCTCGTCTCTTGAACAAATCCAACCATCATTTTCTTTCCTAATCATCCTTGATGAACTTCAGACACCTTAACATATCCCTCTAGTCTTAAGCTACCTTTCCCACTATTTTTCCACCTTTAAACCCTCTAAAACATCTCTCGGCATCCTCCTGTAGATCCCCTATAACCTCCTATAGAATTTCCTGTATGTGGCTTTTTGAATTCCGATTGCAGGGAAAGCCTCCAGAAGGTTACCAAAGGCCTCCTAGGACCTCTCCACACCTTCCTACACCTCTGCAAATCCTAAAATCACCCTCCATTGCCACCTAATCTCTACGACATCCATAAACAAATAAATTACATGCATAACAATTTCACATAAAATACACAAAACTCCAAGAAAGATGTCCTTTTCTTATTTCCTTCTAGAAATAGCTTGAGTAGGTGTATTTTACTTCCTTAGTAGGTAATGGCACTCCTTTCCTAGATTTTCACCTCTCTTTTTGCAAATGTAGGGTTAGTCAGTAAATTAGGGTTTTCTAGGTTTTTCTTTACATTCCAGTCTTCTTTCTCTTTCTACAAGTAGAATAACCTCTATAGAGTAATCTTTCCTTTCATTCATCATATTGAAAGCTTCTTCTAGAATTCAACGAAGTTGGCTTGAGCTCTTAGTGATCTTGCGGCAGTTGACAAAGTGACATCCTACAGTAAGAACTAGTACTTGTGCATACTGCACCATCGCTTCCAAGTTTGTTACGAACTGCTGGGTTAATAAAAGTAATGTAGGAAGCCCAAGAGTTGCAACATTATTGTTGCAATACTGGTGCTCACCACCTTTTTGGCATCATTGCTAGGGATGAATCAAAGTATTTTGTGATTACTGCTTTCTTCTATTTCTTCTTGCAACATTATGCTAAGTAGTTTATTTCAGCAAAAGTAGATTAGTCATTTCCTTGCTTTCATTTTAATTTTACAATTTCCATTTCAGCATAGTAGATTAGTCATTTCCTTACTTTCATTTCCTTTCTGCAATTTCCATTTCAGCAAAGTAGATTAGTCATTTCCTTGCTTTCATTTCAATTCTACAATTTCCATTTCAGCAAGTTCATTTCAATAGTTGCAATTTGTTTGTTCAATCAATTTCAGTTTTGCAGGTACAAGCAAAAAAAAAACGAAAATCACCCAAAAATAGATTTCCTTTCATGCCTCATAGGAACAAAGATAATTCGGGGAAATTCCTACCCAACACCCCCACCACATCATAAAGCCACCCTTCTCTCTTCTTCCGTGGAAGTGATACAGAAGAACCTTTAGGGAAACAACCAGAAATATTTGAAGAACTTATAGGACAAGAAGAGGAAAAAACATCCCTCCTGAAACAATGGCTGAAAACAGAAATGTTACCTAGGGGGAATGGAGAAAGAGTGGAGAGTACCTTTCACATATGAGAGACCAATGGGGACACTAAAATGAAGAACATAAGCCCTTCAGCCCTATCTCACTTCCATGGATTGACTACAAAAGATCCTGACACCTTCCTGTTTGAGTTTACTATTATTTGTCTAACCTATGACTATGTAGAAGATGAGCAGAAGTTGAAACTATTCCCTTCTACCCTCAAGGATGCAGCATTGCACTGGTTCATGGGGTTACCTGGCAACAACATCAAAACTTGGGCTCAGATGCAGCAAGCCTTTAACAACAAATACGAGGACTACGAGACTACTATAGATCAAAAGATACCAAGGAAGAAATCTTCCGAATAACCATGGCAAGTGATGAATCCTTGGAAGATTATGAAGAGAGATTCCAACACAGTTATAAAAGGGCCAGGTGCACACTTGACCCCAAATGTCTGAAGTTGGTCCTGCTCAGAGGAATTCCAGAAGACCTTCTAGACACCCTCCATTTACTATCTAGGGGAGACATCTACCAAATACCTTATGAAGACATAAAGACTATTTTTAGAAACCATTCTAGGGCAGCCAGAAGGAGAGGTAGGGGGAGTCAACCCATAGGCAGTACCTCCTAAGCCAGTTCATCCCTCAAAGGTGAACTTGGAAACATGCTGGAAGACTTCAAGAGTGAGATGCTACAGACTCTTGCCATGCAAATGGATACCTTGCATATCAAAAGGAAACGAGAGGAAGCAGAAAGGGCTTTGGCCATTTTTTGTCCTAGGTGCACTAGAAGACATCCTAGGAATGAATGTCCATTAAAGTCTATAGAAGTTTGTTCAGTTTGTGAAGAAGATCATTCTACAGACAAGTACCCTTCCTTACCCGGACTTAAAGTTGTATACCAAGGGGCCAAAGGAGCCACTGAACCACGCTATTTCATGAACCAAAGGAGACTGCATGGACCTAGACCTTACCAGCAGGGAATGCAAGGGACATATCAAGCACACTACAACCCTAATCAAGCCACTTCCATACCTTCTTGGGGTCCCCCTGCTCACCCTTCTTGGTCCACACCTCCTCGTTGGTCAAACCCATCTCAATATCATGCTCAACCAACCACTCATTTATTTCACTCCTATCCTCAGCCACAACCTCCGTGTAATGCATCTGATCAGGGGTGGAGGCCCCAATACAACTCTCCCAATATCGGGTCCTTCCTTTTGGTTTGTGCAATGATCTCGCCACTTTCCAGAGAGCACTATTGAGCATATTTTCTGAAATGGTTCATGATGCAGTGGAAATATATATGGATGATTTTACTCCTTATGGCTCTAACTTCCAGGAAGCTTTGTCTAACCTAGGAAAATTTTTGGACAAGTGTATTGAAATGAACCTGTCCCTTAGTCCGAAAAAATGTGAATTCTTGATGACTGAAGGGACCGTGCTAGGTCATACAATATCTCAACAAGGATTGCAGGTGGACCCCAACAAAATCGCCATCATCCAAAGGGCCCACCTCCTCAAAAGGTGAGAGATGTCCAACGTTTCCTAGGCTTAGCGGGATATTACAGAAGATTCATTAAAGATATCAGTAAGTTAGCCTCTCCATTGTTTAGTCTTTTGGGAAAATAAGTCGAGTTCATATGGACTGACAATTGCGAAGAAGCCCTAGACACCTTGAAAAGTAAACTTGTGACTGCCCCAATTTTGAGAGGCCCAAATAGGGCCCTACCTTTCCACATTCACATAGATGCCTCAAACAAAGCAATAGGAGCAGCCTTAGGGAAATTTGATGAAATGTTACCTTATACCATATACTTTATAAGTAAAAATTTGTCAAAGGTAGAGTTAAACTACACGGTAACCGAGAAGAAACTCCTAGCTGTAGTACATTCCTTAAACAAACTCAGACATTACATCACAAGGATATCAAACCTTTGTACACACTAATCATGCTTCAATTAGGTATCTAATGAACAAACCAGATGTAAATGCTCACATTATTAGGTGGTTGCTTTTATTGCAGCAGTTTGATTTAACCATTGTTGATAAGCCTAGTAAGGAAAATGTTGTTGCTAACTTTTTGTCTAGAGTAAATTTTCCTGCAGGTGAGGAAGGAATGGTTGATGATAAAATGCCAGATGAGCACCTATTTCCTATCTCAGTACTCTCTCCATGGTTTGCTTATATAGCAAATTACTTGGTTTCAGCACAGTTCCCACCACACTTTTCCTCCAAAGAGAAGAGCAAGATCGTGAGGAAAAGCACCCCTTTCACCTAGATTGGGGGCAATCTCTTCAAACTTGGCCCAAATCAGATTTTGAGAAGATGTGTCAGCGAGGAGGAATTTTTTGACATCCTCACTTGCCATGATGGGCCTTGTGGAGGCCATTTTGCAGCAAAGAGGACTGCCTTCAAAATTTTGCAAGCAGGTTACTATTGGCCCACTCTTCATCAAGATGTGAAGAGATATATCAGTCAATGTGATCAGTGCCAAAGGATGGGGAAACCTACTCCAAAGGATGAGATGCCCATGCAAACTCAAGTGACTCTTGAGCCATTTGAGAAGTGGGGCATGGACTTTGTGAGTCCTATCAACCCTCCTTCAAACCAGAAACAATACATCATTGTGTGCACCAATTGTTTGAAAAAATGGGTAGAGACAAAGGCAATCAATGCAAAAATAGAAGAAAAAGTGGTTGAATTCTTGAGAGAGAACATATTCTATAAGTTCGGGTATCCAAGAGAACTGGTTACAGATCAAGGTTGTCAGTTCACTTATAATTTGATTGAAGACCTGCTCACACATCAGAAAATCAAGCACAGGACTTCCACCCCTTACCATCCGCAAGCTAATGGGTAGGTGGAAGTCACTAATAGAGATTTGGAAGGAATTCTGAACAAGGTAGTGAGTAGCAGCAGAAAATATTGGGGAGATAGACTAGTTGAGGCCACCTGGACCTACAACACCACATGGAAGACCACCACTGGGTTCACACCCTATGAACTGGTTTATGGAAAGAAGGCTTTGCTGTCAATAGAATTTGAATACAATACACTAAGGATGGCAGCTCAATTGGACCTGGACCTCAGCCATGCACAAAGGGAAAGGTTACTCCAGCTCAATGGATTGGATGAACAAAGATTGCAAACCCTTCTCCACACAGAGCTAGTTCAACTTCAAAGGAAGATATGGCATGACAAAAACATCAAGGAGAAGCAGTTCCAAGAAGGATATTGGGCACTGCTTTATGACTCAAGATATAAATACTTCAAAGGTAAGTTGAGGACAATATGGCTGGGACCCTACACTGTACAAAAATGCAATGACAATGGTTCAATTCTGCTTAGAACCATTGATGAGGAAGCCATCCCCATGCTTGTCAATGGGCATAGGTTGAAAATATACAAGAAGCCCTCTCCAAGTGAGAATTCATTGAAGATCTGAGTAAAACAATGTTGGTAGTGGAGAAAGTCTCAGCCTCCACTCTACCCACTCATTAAAAAAAATAAAAAATAAATAAAAGGGACTCAAGTGAAAACCTCTATGAGGCGCTTGAGTCCCATCATTGGGTTGAAAACCTCTATGAGGCGCTTGAGTCCCATCATTGGGTTGAAACCCTCTTTTGAGGTGGCCTAGTGATGAAAAAAAAGAGGGAAAATAAGATCCTTGGGTGAAAACCTCTCTTGGAGGCACCCAAGGCAGGCAGGTAGGGTGAAAACCTCCTGGAGGCACCCTAGTTCTCTTTTCAAAAAAAAAAAAAAACAGAGAAAAAGGGAAGAGGAATTGACTTTTAAAATGCATTGCAGGTTACAAATGGACTATAGGAAGCAAGGAGACATTCCAAAAAGCCTATTAGACATCCTCTATACTCTTATCCATCACATTTTATTTTTTTCTCCACCTCTCCGTGTTTTTTTCTAAAGACTATGCATCCTACAGTAAGTCGTGTGTGTTCTACAGGAGGCTCCTATAGAAATCATAGAGAGCTTGAAATGAAGTTTACAAAATATTTGAAGAGCTGGGAATTTTCATAGAGAGCCTGTAGGCCATCCTAACCCTCCATCCGACACCTGCACCACCTCATTTCCATTGATTTCTTTCTTTCTTGCAGCAAAAACACAGAAACCAATTTTAAAAAAATATAAGGAAATAAAAAGAACAACACCTCCACAACTCACCTGCAGCTTACCAAATCCCTCTCCATTACCATCAGGATCTTCAGTAGCATCCTCACAACTCCCAGCACAAGAATCAGCTAAAATTTTTAGAGGGAGAAGCAACTACAAGAGCTCCTGTAGGGTTTCCTGTAGCAGTTGATCCCCTTTAAATCAAGCTCCAGCAGCAAAATAGGTGCAGCCACAAGAATGCAGAGGATGTCCGAAGCAAGATTAAGCTAAAGGGCACCGATACGAAATAAACAAGCCACATATCAAGAAGCAAGGAGCATATAGTAGAAGGGATACAAGCATGCAACACTGAAATCCAAGCATGTAGCAGTAACAAAACCACGCAACACCGCAGCATGAGCATTCAACCTGTAGGTAAGTGTCTAACCCTCTCCTCTATTGCATCTGTATAATTTGAAAAATGCATGAATGAATGATATGGTTGGGCTTAAAGCAAAAAGTTGGCCAGTTAACTGGCCACCCTTTTCCAGTTCGACTACGCTCATCCAGAGATCCAAAAGACACGTGTGTTTAGTCAACTCATGAGAAATCCAAAAGACAGATAGTGGCGGATGTTTAAACTCCTACAAAAATGATGGTAAGTGATTGCGGGCAGAAAGCATGAAGACTCATGATGACACAGAAGTAGGGATGAACGGTCTGAATAATGACAATGTACCCTTTTTTCCACCTCACATCATCACCAGAAATATCTCCAATAAACATAAGTACGCTGCCTTGAACTCATTCATCACCTTTGTTTCCATTTTATTATCGTCCCCGCAACTGCAGAAAGCTCCATACCACCTCCATAACCTTGAAGCCACCGTTCTCTATCATTTTCAATCCTCTTCCTCTTATTGGGTTCTACAGGAGCATTATCGGGTTCTACAGGATCAATAACTGTTCTACAGGAGAACCTCCAGCCATTTCTACAGGAGGGCTAGAAAGCCGTTTTACAGAAGAGAACATGGGTTTTTTGTTCAAATTCAGACTTGAAGAGGTAGGCTCGGTACAAACCCACTTTTCATATTCCTATATACAAGGGGTGATGCAATTTTAAGGAAGGATTAAGACTGAAAGGAAGAGGAATTGCATTCAAAAGTTATGCCTGTTTCTTGAGAAAAAGCATAGTTTTTTTTATTTGTTTCCTATTTCTTCAAAAGAAGTGGTGTCTCCTTCTCCACCTTGGGCACTCACATATACAAGGAGTGATGCAATTTTAGGGAAGAAGTAAGCCTAAAGAGAAGAGAAATTTCATTAAAAAAGTCTGTCTGTTTCTTAAATAAAAACATAGCTTTTTCTTTGTTTCCTGTATTTGAAAAATTGTTGTCTCCTTCTCCACCTGAGGTATTCCAAAGGATTATAAACATAATGACAGAGGGATTCGTGAGGTAGGAACCCATAAATTTAGTCAAGCTCCATGAACATCCTGAGGTAGTAGCCATTTTTACCAGAGCCAATTGGATGCCATTTTTAGAAAAACTTCAAGGGTATGATGAAGAAGTGACTCAGGAGTTTGAACTTTCTTTGGTACCTCACTCAAAGACCCATGCCACTATTACTTTTAGAGGTCTCACCATGGAAATCACCCCAGAGTGTATGGTTACTAGTCTTCCACTTGGACTACCCTGGAGCAAAGAAGAAAAGCCACTGGGTCAAGTTGCCAAGAAAGCCTTCTTCCAGCCAAATGAGCATCCTATAGAGGACAAAAATTGCATCAAAAGAACAAGCATACCTTACCCTTGGGATGAATTCAGTTAGAAAATTATGAAGTACATTTCCTATGAAGGGAGGTATAGCATATTTTATGGTTATCATTTCAGACTTCTGCATGAGTTGAGATATGTCATGGATATTCCCACACCCCAAAAACTCAGCATTCCTTATTTTCTCCTACAGTCCCTTATAGAGTCTAGCATTAAATTGAATGCAAGAGGTCTAGATCAATTGGCTCACCATGGACAAACTAAAATGTTGGTGGAAGAAGCCCTCCACACCTTCACAATCCCCATAGCCTGGGAGATATTCAAAAATATGATAGGAGAAGATGATATAAAAGCCCTCACATATGACCTCGGTCCTTCTGAAAGTGAGGGGGAAGAACAAAAGGGGAAGATGAGGAGGAAACCAAAATAGGAGATGAGAATGAAGAACCTAAAACAGAGGAGGAAACCAAAATAGAAGATGACAAGGAAGAACCTGAAACAGAGAAGAAAAAGACCAGAGAAGAGAGGAGGAAACTTAGGACAGAAGAGAAACAGACTAAAATAGGAAAGAAAAAGACTAAACCAGAGAAGAAAAAGACTAAAGCAGAGAAGATAGAAACTAAACAAGATGAGAAGGAAACCAAAACAAAGCTAGAGGAAACAAAACTAGCAGAGGCAGGGAAGACAAAAGAAGAGGAAAAAGGGAAAAATAAGATAGAAGTGTCTCTTGAGACACTAGAAATGGAAGTAGCATATGTTCTTGCTACCCTCAGTACCCCAGTTAAACTCAAACAAAAGAGGAAAAGGTAACCATCAATGTATTTCAAGGCTCAAAAAAGCACAAGAATAAAAATAAGGAAGTCACAACCACCCTCAAAAGAGCCTATCATAATTGAAGATTCCCCTACGGTCAAAAGGGAAGAATCTCCATCAAAAACCCCCATTACTTATGAGAGAGGAAGTTCTAGATCTTCCACTTGGAAGGAAAGAATAAAACTACAGGACTCAAAAACAATCCTACAGGAGGCACATACTGCCCTACAGGAGACCCTAACAAAGCTACAGGAGATTGAGAAACTTGAGAAAAGGGTAGAAGAACAGACCAAGGGGAAGGATGAGGTAGCAGAGATACCAGAACCTGACCCCAAGCCTAGTTTAGGCTCTTATTACAACCTTCTTGAAGGAGGAAAAATTATTCCACAGAAATTTGCAGTCCCACTTTTCTTTGAACTGGAAAAAGAAAGGGTAAGAAGCCATAGATGGATGTAGATCACCAAGTCCAAAGGGGTGGAAGACATTGGCCACATGGAAAACAAGATGAGAGAGATGGGTAAGGAATTGAGCACTGTAAGACATACAGAAGCAATTAGAAGATCTCACTTAGAAGCAGAGAATGAAATGCTAAGAAAACAGCTACAAGAAAGGGAAACCCAATTAGCACTCATGGCCAGCTGATCTATGGAGGCACTATAGTGTAGACAACCAACCAAATCATATGGAGTATACCTCAAAGACCAGTGGCTATAGTTTCAGATCAAGACCTTGGCACAGAGAGGCACCATGCCTTTTAAGGATTATAGATAGTTCATGGACCTATGTGACCGCAGTTCAGTAGAAGATAAGTAAAAGTTAACAGAGTTTTATTTACATAACATGGCTGTCACTGATATGAACCTATGGGACCCAAAAAATATGTTAGGGGATTTACACCTGATGGCCATGGCATCATGGATGAGTCATGAGGAGAAAAGGGCAATAGAAATCAAGAAGTTGATGGCAAAAGAACAAAATGAGCTCCTGATGATTAGAGTAGAGCCATAAGATCCTATGGCTCTCATTAGCATACACCAGCTACTTGCAGATGATCCTCAAAGTGCCCCTAGGTACATCAATGATTAGGCCTAGGCTATTGCAAATGTTGAGGACATGGAGAGATTGCTTGGAAATGATTTCATTCATGACTGTATGAGAAGGTGGAACACGCTGCCACATAACCTACAGATCATGGAGTATCACTCCCCAAATAGGATGAAAGAAGCACTGAGGAGAGTGCCACTGTAAAAGCACTCTATGCAAAGTTTGAAGGTCAATTGGATCGGCCTCAAGTTGAGTCCCCCACTGTTTCTAGGACCGCTATAGGGAAAAAAGGAGGAAGAAGAAAGACAATAGTGGGAAGAGGTGGATAGAAAGGCAGGATTCCATGATAAGGAGGAGGATGTCACAACAGAAGCATGGGATGTTAGGGAGTCCGTCAAGGCCATCAAGGATCAGGAGACAGACTAGTTGCTCAAAGGATGAGCAACACATTCAGTAGTAGGCTAACGATGAGCCCCATAAATGGGTAATTATATCGGCTCATTTCGCCTCCTAAATTAGCTTAATCCACCATTCTCATTAGTTTATTTCATGTTTTTTGTTTTATTTATGCTAATAGAGTGAATTGGGTTAGTCATTATGCCATGAAGTCCAATGTGTGCTTTATGCAAATTTTTGGTCAATTTTGAGACAAAGTAAAAGGTTTAATGAGAATTTAGCAACCAAAATTCGAGGAAAACAAGGGAGAGGATTCGTAGGAGGGTGTCCCCATCATTTATGACCCCCTACCTCAAATCCTCCTTCAGAAAGCTCGGAGCACAAGCAGCCACATCAATGCATCAAAGGGACAACCGAGCAAGTGAAGAAGAACTGTTGTCTATCTCTAGTCTTGGGAGCCAAGCCTCCTTGATTTTAGGAGAGTTGTTGGAGGCTCTAGTTGTATAAATAGAAGGGCTTAGGTGCTCAGTAGTTTATTTGGATGTTAGTCAAATTTTCGCACTTTTGTTGCAGTTCTTGCTCAGCTCATTTCGAGCTTACTTTTGTGAACAATTTTATGTAATGTGACTATTATTTTGATAATGGAGATGAAATATTTTCTGAGCTAGCACTGAGTTCTTTCAGGGGGCTAAAGCTCCTAGGTTAGGGCCCAACCCAAGCTACCCAGCACCTTTGGTTTTCTACTTATATGTTTTGTTTCAGTTCATGAAGTAGTTGTAGTTAGATAGATTTCTTCCTTGGTTAGAATAGGTTTCTTTTGGTGATTTACATAGCTGTTTCCATTTCAGTTGTTGAAGTAGCTTAAATAGGGGTAAGAGAAAGATAAAGAAAGGCCATCAATAGAGCTTGACCTCCTTTCCTCCTTTTGGGACCATGAATTGAGGTCAAGATCTGCTTGCTACCATAAAAACACAGTTTTGATTTCCCCATGCAATATCTAGTGTTACAATTTGATCTAGAGGTTAATGCTTTGCTCCCGATCCAGTTTGTCATGCTCATTTCTGTTTTTGCAATAAATATTTGTCCATGCTTTCCTTTCTATATGGCACTACTCAAGATTTTATTTTCCTAGATCAGAATTTAGGTCAACTTGAGATATAGTTCTATTTTTTTGGTGCAGCTAGTTCTTTTCTTGGTCAGATTCAGTGTTTTGATTTGCAGCTCTCTTACAGTACATCTCTATTCATAATAAGTCAATAAATCTTCCCTCACCATCTCCTTTTCTGCATGTTTCGTAGGTCTTTCACAATCCTTCACAAATCTGCCCTAATTCCTACACTTTTCTCATAAGCTTTCCTCTCGTCTCTTGAGCAAATCCAACCATCATTTTCTTTCTTATTCATCCTTGATGAACTTCAGACACCTTAACATATCCCTCTATTCTTCAGCTACCCTTTCCCACCATTTTTCCATCTTTAAACCATCTAAAACAGCTCTCGACATCCTCCTGTAGATCCTCATGTAGATCCGCATCCATAAACAAATAAATTACAAGCATTACAATTTCACATAAAATACACAAAAATCCAAAAAAATATGTTTTTTTCTTATTTCCTTCTAGAAATAGCTTGAATGGGTGTAGTTTACTTCCTTAGTAGGTAATGGCACTCCTTTCCTATATTTTCACCTCTCTTTTTGCAAAAGTAGGGTTAGTCGATAAATTAGGGTTTTTAGGTTTTGCTTTACATTCCAATCTTCTTTCTCTTTCTGCATGTGGAATAGCCTCTGTAGAGTAAGATTTCCTTTATTTATTCATATTTAAAGCTTCTTTTGGAATTCATCGAAGTTGGCTTGAGCTCCTAGTGATCTTTTGCTAACTGACCAAGTGACAGCCTGCAATAATAAATAATACTTGTGCATACAACCTCGTCGCTTCCAAGCTTGTTACGAACTATCTAGTTGATAAGAGTAAAGTAGGAAGCCCAGGAGTTGCAGCATTATTGCTGCAATACTGGTCCTCACTAGTAGATCTAAAGTTAAGATGGATATAGACTTCTTTAATTATTAATCATAATTCATTATAATTACAATTGTTAATTTCTTTGCTTAGTTTCTCCTTTAAATAGGTTATATTCCAAATGAATACCATGGGTTCTCATAAACGTAGGATGATTTTATTTTCATTTATACTATTTTTTTGTTTTTGTTTCTTCCTAGAAGTTCTCTCAAGCCTAATATGGAGGATATGTAATGTCATAACATGTCCCGTCCTGTTATTTAAAAAAACAAACGAACTCTAAAATAAAAATAAAATATTGGCCCATGATATTAACCCATTACACACATGTGGAATATAAAAATGAAAATAATCATACATTAGAATAAAAATAATGTTTTGACCCATGTCATTGACTCATGATATTGACCCATGGTATTCATACCGAATATAGCCTATTTAAAGGGGGAAAGACTCCTTAACTCCCAGGTCCATTTAACTCCCAATCTACCAAGCCCTAAGAGGCATGAAATATATTTTCACTCTAAAATATGTTCGCACCTCAAAATATTTGATCCCTCTTGGCACTTGGTAAATGTGGAGTCAATATGCATCTAGGTTGGTTGATAAGAAATTTTTTAGCATATAAAGGAGGATAAATATTGCAACAAGTATCATAACATCAAAACTATATTTATTTCATTAAGAGGCCTAGTATGGAAGGGTTGTAGTAATGTGTCAACCTATGCTATTTTGAAAACAATTTGACTCGGTCAAATTACATAAAAACAAAATAAATAAATAAATAAACAAATAACATCGATAATTAAAATAAAATTGAGGTAAAATGGTTAATTTACCATTGATGGTTTTCAGACTCCAAAATTTGATGAACCCATGTTTTTTCCAATAGTATTCTTATGTAAAGCAAACCTAGATCCATCTTAATTATCCATCTAACAATCATATAGAAGAATACAATGGACAATATTTTCTAACGACCAATTATGTAAACACTTTGACTTTGACAAATAAAAATTAAATCCTTTTAAATAAAATAAAAAATAAAAAATTATAACGAAGGTAAGCCATGGTTTTAACAATGATATATATATATATATATATATATATATATATATATATATATATATATATATATATATATATATATATATATATATATATATATATCTATATATATATATATATATATATATAAGGTTGTATATATATCAAATTTCTCGATGAGAAAACCACTCTTCAAGAGAAGTTTGGCGTTAAGATGAATCTAGACTAGTTTATATTATTAATTAAGTTAGAAGAGAAAAATATAATTAATAAATAATATTATAGTTAATATTAAATAATACTATAATAAAATAAATTAATAAAGTTATAATAATTTAGTATTATTAGAGATAAACTAGTTTAAAACAACTATATAGTGAGGAGAGAAAATGAATTTCTAAAATATATATGTTTTTAATGTCCAAAAGGGAAATGTTATAATAATAAATTTGATAATGAATGGTATGAGAAACATATATATTACAATAGTTCAATATTTTATCTTATTTTGTGTAAATAATGATGAAAAAAATGATATTATTAATTAGATTAGAATTTACATTTAAGTAGGGAAAAGGATATGGCAGACATTTATAGATATGGAGGACTATGAAATTGGTTAAATCTTTTATTTTTTATTTTATACTTATAAAAAATTATAAATTTGTTATTAAATCTACACATGGATGCAATGAAATACATGGGAAAAGTTATGTTGTAATCCAAGATGGGGTTCTTCTAGGGAGAACAAAAGAGAACACTGAAAATTTTCGTCTATCAGGCTATTATTGACATGAATTTTATCAACTAAGTGGAAACTATAAACTTGAAAAAGATATCCAAAAAACCATAAATTTACGGAACAAGCACACAATTTATGGGGGGATCAATAAACTTGTTTTCATACTCGCCTCCAAGGGTGGTGCTTCTAGTGTTGCACTCTTAATCATTATTCCGCTAAATTTTTATCTCAACCAATTAATGACGTAAGCCTTCAATCTCATTCTCTTAATGATTAAATTGGACTTGAATCTTTTGCATTTCCTTAGTGAAGAACAAGATAGTGTTGGACTATTGGATAATCTTCAAATGGAGGTCACTACTTTCTGATTGATATTCTAAAATGGGTGCGAGAAAAGGTTGCACACTCTAGTGTTACTTGAACACACAAGAATTTGATCAGTGTAAATAAAATAAAACCAACGTCATGACACATGTATTCCAAGTTGAATGGTGGGAAAATTAATATTGTGGGAATAACTTGTGGTTTATTAATGGCTATGGAAATTGGCAAAGACAAAGAGACAATATTTGACATTTAATTTTTAAAATAAAGGAAAATTGGAGAAAAAATGAAGGATATGAAAATAAATTAGAGGAGAAATGAAGGAAAATGGAGAACATAGAGGCATCAATGATAAAAAGGCTTTAGATAAACAACCACTAACCTTTCGCAATTTGGTTTTGACCTCGCGTTCATTCTCTCTTTCTCATACACTCTTACACACATAGAGTATTCTTGGAGAACTCTAGCATTATTTTGGATTTGGAATAAGACAAGAAAGGAAACAAAGGGAAATCAAAGGAGATCAAGGAAGCACATGGGGACCATTGGATCAATGACAACAACTTCATTTCTTTGCAGGTAAAAAATTGGATGTATGATCTCCTTGTTGGTTTTTGATGCATGGTATATGCATGAGATTCCTTGGTTATGTGTTATCATTAACATGGAGGTCTGGCTGGATTAATAGTGGTTTCAACCATTTCTTGACATTTCCTGGATAGCCATGGTGTTGTGGGTTTTCCGCTTCCTTTTCTGATTGGTTCTAAGGTTCCCTATCATTGTGGGTTAGAACAAATTCTTTGAATCCCTAAAGAAAATTTGGTTGAATTACTAGTTCCTAGAGCCGTAGGTTGGGGTAGATGCTATGGAGCCTTTAGTGTTGAATTTTGAGTAGCTTGGGAGGTACTCCAAGCCCTAGGGTTCAATGTTTGGAAGTTGAAGCACCACAAGAGTCACTTGTGAGATTGGAACCCAAGGTTGGATTTCTTCACCCATCACTATTTGGTCCAAAACCATGGATAATTTTAGACATCTGATGGATGGAGATGATAAAGGGCATTGAGGAGAAACCAACGCAATAAGAATCGATAAATTCAGAGTTGTGTACAATGAGATATGATTTTTTTAAGATAATGGTGGGCTTTTGGATAGTCAAGTCTTGTAGGCTTGAGGTAAACTTGTTTAAACAACATGTCTCTTCAACAAATTCAAACCAGCCAATTTAAGCCAAATGTACCACCTACCACAGTCATACAAGATCTATGATAAAGCCTTTATTGAGCATTTTGCCAAAGAAAATGAAGACCCGATGGATGTTATGCAGAATTGGATGTCCGGCTCCAACAAGTTCAAGTGGGAGAAAACTAGTATGTACACCATTGCACCTCTGTTAGCCTTGCACAATTTTGTAGCTGCATTGTTGTGTAGGCTATTTGGAAAATATGATACCACCAATTTTTTATATTGAATGGGTTCCATTGATTGACGTGGTTTTAAATACTATGATTATGAATTGGAGTAATATTTTGTCAAACAATCCAGCTATGGCCATTAGAGAAAACAAGCGTAATAGAATTGTCTCCACTCGAGTTATCACTCCCTTTTAAATGAGTGCTTATGTCATGGATGCTATATGTTTTTGTTCTGATTTTCCAAACATGGGTTGGAAATGGAATTTAAAGGATCCTGCACCCATCCATGTCTATCATAATTTTTTGTGGAATCACAGTTTGGCTCCCATTTTTATGAAATTTGTCATGGCCTCATGTTGCCAATTTATCAGACCATTTTTTATAAGAAATCCCCCATGCTTTGAGATGAAGAAAAGATAGACATCTTTCTAGTGGAAAGATGTTTTATTGAGGAATTATTTACTTAAATCAGAGTTTTTGGGAGTATTACAGCACCCCATTTTCTTCCATATTATGTTTCAGATAAATTACTCGCAAGAGATATTTCATATCATAATGTAGGTGAAGGTATAACCAAAACTTGCAAAGAGCAGAAGAAATCCATCTAGCCAATCTTCTTGTTGCAATGTGGTTCTTTCACGTTACATGAAATCAGGCACGTGACAAAAGAAATACAGAACATCACATCTCTAAATCTAGCTACCATGCCAGCTAGACAGTATGACATGAACAAGGTTGCCAAGAAATTTTTTTCTATGGTCAAAATCAGACAATTTGTTCATCAAGATGATGAGTTTTATGATCTCTTTAAGCAAGCTGAGACATTTTCACAGGTTTTACATTTATCATCAATAAAATTGGACCCAACAGACATATACATAAATAAAATATTGGAAATGTTCCCTTTGGACCTATTACAAATTTAAGAAATAAGAGAACCTACTCCCAACATAAGCCTATAGGAAAGTTCCAAGAAAAATTCTGATGAGGAATCTCAACATAAGTCGGTTCAAGGTTCAGAAGACTTTGAACAACAATATGAGAATAAGGAAGGAATCCCTTAGGAAGACCCTAAATAGGACACATAGGAAAATGTTGAAGAAATGGTGGAAAAGGTCCTAATTGAGGAGCACATGAAGACTGGCTCCACGTAGGTTCAAATAGAAAATATCACAGTCATTGATATAGATCAGGAATGGGAGAAATTTAATAAAAAGCTCCGAAAAAAGACCAATCTTGAATGGACATCTAGATTTCAAACTCCACAACATACTCAACAGGTTGTAAACCGAAAAAGAACAATGCAAGGAGTTGTAACTACCCAAGATATAGAAATCATCCCAGCACACCCAACTTCAGAAATTGCTTTAAAGGTTAAGGAAATACCTCCTCTAGACATATTCTACATCCCAACACATAAGGCTGTAGTAAAGAGGCAAAGGAAGAAAAGGAAGTTAGATGCATTAGCAACAGAAACTCTTGGAGGTGAATCAATGGAGGTAGTATGGAAAGACACCCTCATTAGTCCATAAAAAAACCTTACAAAGCTATCACAATTTGCAGGTGCCTATGCAACTGCAACAATTGATAAGGCAACAAAAGTTCGACTTTTGCTTAAAGAAAAGGAAGAAAGTGTTCAGCTATTGGAACAACAACTAGAACAAGAAAGATAGATAACCAATAGCCAAGCACATATACAAATGACATAGCTTAAAAATGATTTTGAGAAAATGAGATTACAGCACGAGACTGACATCAAAGAGAAGGACTCACAGATTCATCAAATGCAAACTGTAATGAATAAATTCAAAGACCGTCCTCAAACAAAATAATTCATTAAATATGCACTTGAATTGAACTCCCTGTTGTCATGAAAATGGGAAATATTATGTCAAAAAATCTCATAGATCAATCCCTACTGTGAAACAAGTGATAAATGAACTAATCTAGTGGTTGATTGGAGATTAGAATATGAAGAGCTAAATAAATGGATATCAAAGTTTATTTCTTGGTAAGAATATGAAGGTGGTAAAAATGCCAATCTGCCAAATATCGAGGAGTCTTGCGAGGATATCTTATTTTCATGTTGGGACATACAGTTAAAATAAGTAGAGGGGCCAATAGCAAGAGCAACTAGTATAACAAACAATATTATTGAGGTTGTCAATGAAAACCTTCACACTGGCAATATTTTCAAAGATTGTAGGCTAGAATCTCTCCCAAAAATCAAACAGTTAGAGGAAAGTGGAAAGAGGCTGCCAAAACAAATGCAGAGGCAATCAAACAACTATCTAAGCTTGATTGGGAAACCTACTAGCATTTTCTAGTAAAACTACACAGTTATTGGATGACTCTGCGTTGCCTAATGAATTCCACACAAAAGATGGTGCCATCTCTCTGATGTTTCATTCACGTGAAAATTGAGATCTAGAATTGGCCAGTTACCCCAGGTGAAGCCAACGGTAGACATCTATAGCCTCAAGCACCGAATGGATGAATAAGATAATTCAATTTGAAGAAGGTTGTCATCATTTTATTTTCCATTTTAGTTTTTGTTTCACTTATTTTGAGGAAGATTGTTTGAAACCTCCTCAGCTTTTTATGTAATAATATATTTTTGATACATATGTTGTATTATTTAAACCTCACTCATGCATTTAGAGAGGGGTCCAAAATTTTATCAAAAACATTTTGCAAGAGATCACACTTTTGTACTTATGTGTATATTTTGATGAGATAATTGGCACAAGATCTTGATTTTCTTAGAGATTGAGGTATACTCTACTGAATTTGCACTTCTGTACTCTTAGAGTATATTTAAGTTGAAAAGAAGCAGATGAATATTGCTGACCTCATGAGTAGGACCTTTCATATCTTGTACTTCTATTTTTATGATTTTGTTTTGTTTATGAATTAGCAGTAACCTTTCTTATATTTTGTTATGTATGAAATCTGGGTTGTAGTTTGACATCGAAGCACTTTTGTATAATTTTTTCAGATGTAATTCCTTATTGAATGCATGATCAATTAATATATGCAATATATTTTTCATAATTATTTTGCCTAACTATTTACTCAAAATAATTATCATTAACGATTTCTTATCTTATAGCAATTTAATGATCTTTATTACCTTTTTCTTTAAGACAACTTTGTAGATCACATGATTTGAGTTTTTCCCTGGTGTATCTATATATATATATATATATATATATATATATATATATATATATATATATATATATATATATATATATATATATAGATATATATATATATATATATATATATATATATATATATATATATATATATATATATATATCTATATATATATATATATATATATATATATATATATATATATATATATATATATATATATATATATATATATATATATATATATATATATATATATATATATATATATATATATATATTAAGATACATGTTAGAATAGATAGATGCATTTGTTTTTTATTTTATTAGATTATTTTTAGTTAAATATTTTCCCATTATATCTTATATCAACCCAACATCATCATCATATCAATTCTTGCTAGGAAACTGGACCTTATCCCCAGTCAAAGCCATGATACCAAACAAAAAAGGAGTTTCTTTCAAGCTCCAGACTTGGTGGTTATCCCCCATGTTGTTGCAACGTAATTTCATGACTTCAATATTTTCGTGCTATAAGGGTGGCCATGATTGTGAATGGAAAAGATAACTAATTATAAGGCAAAGAACTGTCTCAAGAGTCATCCCCCCTCTAGATCTCCTCCAACTTCTAGATCCCCATCTAGAACTACAATCCCAAGATCAGAAGTTGAGAAAACCTATCCAAAATATCCTAGTGAATCTTAGAGAATACCTACTTTAGACTATAGTCCTGAATCTCTGGAAGTTCACACTTTGATAGACAAGTTAGAGAAAATCACTATTTCAACTGAAAAGCCTAGTAAATCTCAGTCATCTGAAAGAATTGTTTCCTTTGTTTTACAAGAAAGATGAATCTTTACTTGTTCTCAAAGTGAGGAGACTCGAGTTCCTCCTTTTTAATTTCTTATTTCTTCATTGTGAAATAAAAACCAAGGAGTTTGAATCAAGGGCATCCACTAGCGAGGTTTTATCTCATTCTCCACCTCAAACCCCTTCATTCCCTCCATTCATTCCAGCAACTTTCACTCCAACTCTTGGTGCTAGTTCTTCTAATCAAGCACCCAACCTGCCTCTTGTTATAGACATTTTTGTGCCTTACAGCATGAAGCATGAAATGTCAATAATCTAAGGGATCCAAAGTCCCTAAACATGTTGTTCCTTCCCCTAGAGGAACAAGGTCAGCAAACCACAGCACTGAAAATCAGTTCTCCACCTGAAAACCCTAAAAAACAAGCTATTTCTGGATCATGTCAACTGCTCCACTGAGCATCTGCACTGAATGTCAACTGCTCCACTCTGTACCTGCGCTGAAGGTCAAAAGAAATGAAGGCTACCTGCGCTGGGCGAGATTGGCCAAGTGGCACAGTCATTCCTCAATGTGTCAAATGGCTAGGAAGCTTCCAAAATGACACTTGGATCAAGGAATTCTCCTTGTGATGAGTAAGAGGGTCTAGATCACCAAGTGGAAGCAAGAACCTCCAAGTGGACTCAAGAACTGCAGAATAACTGAAGTGGGAGAGGACACTAGTCAAATTCATGCCAGCCTCAGGCTGACTCATCCTTTCTCCAAAACTCCTATATATAGAGCTCTCTCATGAGGTCTAGGGAGGCTGGAATTTTGTGTATGTAAGGAAGTGCTGTTGGTTTGAGTATAGAACTATTGGGTGATTTGCTTGAAGGAGGTGAAGAGGAGATTTCTTTCTGCTGGGACGTGTTGCTGGATTGGGCCTCTTATGGTTGTAACACTCTCAGAACTTTACTTCTTCCATTAATAAAGCATTTGAGGTTCTTCTATATGCATATGTCTCAATGGCGTATTGATGCTTGTATATTTGATTTGTTCTAATCCTTGAATCAATTATGGATGTATGCTTCTTGTAGTTTCCCTTTCTTGTGCTTTTGCAGGATCTTTGTGTAGCTGGGCCAGTGAAAGAGCAAGGAGCTGGGAGCAAGCAGCAAAGAGGGAAGATTGGATCAATCATTAGCGGAAGATAACGGTTAGTGGATCTCTTTCTCCTCTCTCTCACATCTCATAAAGAAGTAATCTTGAATAGCTTTGCATTCGGTTGTTGCTGAGGTACTATCACCCTTAGAGTGGGATAGGGTCATTCCGTATTGGATACTTTTCCCAACAACAAATTGGCGACTCCGCTGGGGATCGTATCTTGTTGGTTGTTTGTGTTTTTTTCTATTCATTTCATAAACAAAGGGAGTACCGAATCGAACTGCATTTGGATCTTTCAAATGCAAAGTAGAGGGCAGCTACTCTAGCTCAGTTTCTGGGCAAGTTTATGATTTGAAGAGCTGATCCACAAGGACTCTAATAAGCTCTTAGTGATAGCTTTTCATCCTCCTTTTCATCCCTTAGTGTGTACTTGACTGATAGCTTCTGATTTGGCCAAAAACTGTGAATTTTTGAGCAATCTGTGACCCGGAAACCAAGAGAAACGAAAGTTTCGTTCTTCAGTGCAGGCTGTGTGAAGGCTGTTTGCATTTCAGCGCAGTTCCCGAAGGGGCTACCTGCGCTAAAGGTCAAACTGCCTGTGTACTACCTATGCTGGACCAGTTTTGCCTAGTGCTACTGGGGTTTCCTGCTGTTTCTTGCCCTGTTTTCACTCTTGTTTTGCAGCCTGTTACCAGTCAATGTACCTATCTGAAACCAAATTTCCTTGCCACTATTCTGCCTCGGTTGTATAAAGAAACTGTGTTTGTTCTTTGTGTATTTCTTATATCATTTACAGTTTCCCATAACGAAAGTGAACTAGTCTTGCTGTGGCCTCTTAGATCTAGACCTGTGATTAAGTGTCGTTTTGATCTTAAGAGTTAGTTTATTTGCTGTTCATAGCTGATTGAGCTTTTGCTTTCGTCATATGGTTTGAATTTATATATTTCTAGTGTCGAAACAAGTAAATCTTAAGGTGTCTTTTGATTTTGGACAAGCTTGTTTGCTTTCACTTGAAATTGAATTCGAAATTATACAACAGCTTTCTTTTTGTGTCGCACAAACATTAAGAAAGAGAAAAGAAATACTTGCATTGTGCATGTGCATTATGACAGTTTGCATGTTGATTTAGGGAAAAATGCATTAGTGTGTGCTCTATGATCTGTGTGAAAAGGTGTTATCTTTCTTTTCCCTCAGTAGTTAAGATTTTCAAAGTTGAAAGATTGAAAAGCTTGCTTATCATCTTAGACTGCATTTAGGAGTGTTACTATACATCTCGTGGTGATCCATAAAGGAAAACTGCTAAACAAGATCAACCTTAAAATAAATTGAATTTACATAACAACGCATTGAAACATAACGCAAACACATAGAGGTCTAAGCTAGAGATGTGTTTCGGCGTCGTTAAACGTGATATCTTAGTGTTGAGTGGTTGGGTGATTCCTCCACGGTGAAGCGATAAGTATCAATACGGACTTGTGCTCCCACGTACCGTCGCGTATATATTGGGAGACCCCTATAGGAACAAAGCCTTTATCCATAGGAAACCGTGTCGGCTGCCCTACTGATCGCAATGCAGTGAACACAGCATTCACGAAGATCAACCACTCGTACCGTAAAACGTATTCTGTGGTTTTGCGAAAAGTTTGGAACACCCTCTGCCTAGAACTCCAGAGCAGTTTCTTTTAGCCTTTTTCAAACTTTATAACTGAAAAAGTCCATCCGAACATTTGTCACTTCAGGCTCGTTAAAACATCGAAGGAGACTAGAGTCATCTTTATCTTTTTCTCGACTCTTAAAAAGTGAAAAAGCAAGTTGTGTCTAAAGCGTCGTTATAAAATTTATTTTAAGCGGAACATAATCACCTCCTATTCCTGCGTTGATCTGTAGGTTGAGAACATGGAACGCCCCAACCAAGGAATTCCACATGATGGAAATCCTAGTCCTTTCTCCTCTTGGGGAGAAGTTGGTGCGCCCCACATTGCCACATTGTCGCTTCCAGGACTGACAATTGGCCTGCCTATTTGGCTTTTCTCAACCAATGTAGTTCAGAACACCATGGTTCCTGAACAGTCGAGTCAACAGTTAGATGCGTCTAGAGCTACCCACCAGCCTTCTACTTCCTATAAATCTTCCTCCAATCCTTCATCTTCGGAAGGTAGAGCCGGCAAAAGCCAAGCTCCCGTGGAGAAGAAGGAGAAGAAGAAGAAAGAGAAGAAGAGGAAGGAGCCTAAGGCGATTAGGGGCAAGCAAAAGACATCTGACAAAAATCCACACACAGCACAGACCAGGCCTAAATCGCCATGTGTCATATGTAGAGGAGACCACTTCCATAGAGATTGTCCCTATATTCCTCGGATACTAAGGGACTGGTCACCTCGTTTGCACAATTCAGGAGCATCAACCTCTGATAGCCATGTTGAATGCTTACCGTCAACCAACGAAAGTGAAGGTTCAAGACAAAGAGGGGGAGTAATATCCCCCTGCAAACTGTGTAAAGGCGATCACGCCATCCACTGTTGTCCCTTCTTAGACGAAGCGAAGAGAGTTTTGGAAGACCGCCCGGTTTCACCGTTGAGACTTCCTCCTGGATACAAAAAACTCGTGCCAAGTCCTTCGTTGGTTGAAAATACAGCTGGCCCGCTCAAGTGGTCGGTTGAAGCATCAGTCATTGAAAATGAGCCTACTAAATCCAGACCAGACGAAAGTCTAAAGGTCGATGCGACAATTGACCCGGTTCTTCCTTCAGAGGTTTCATCCTCAAATGACACCGTCACTGAAGATTCATCTTCAAATGACACCCTCACTGAAGAGAATAAGGATGACACCATCCAGATTCTTTTCATCAACACAGATTCTGATGAGCATCAGGGCAATGAACCCATTCCTTTATCGCAGGAAGGAACAATTTCAGGGTCATATCCGGCCGTGTATTCGGTCCCACCGCCAAGCAACCTAGTTGTGTGCTTTGATTGGAACCAACTAGGCAGACCCCGGTTGCCAGCCAGTATACCATTCAGAATCATAGTCCAAATTTATAGAATGGTAATGGCTGGCACTATCATTGATGAAGGGGCATCTGTGAGTATCCTTTCCTCTATTGCTTGGAAAGCATTGGGTTCCCCGGCGCTTTTGCCTGAGATAAGAGATCTCTCGGGTTTTGATAAAGGAACCAGTCGACCATTAGGGATCCTCCCCAATGTGCCTGTTACATTGAAAGGGAAGACTGTTAAAATGAACGTGGTGGTCGTTCAAGGACCCTTGGATTATAACCTACTCCTTGGACGAGACTATATATATTGCATGGGAGCTATAGTCTCCTCACTCTTTAGAGTAATGTTTTTTCCACACGAAGGAAGGGTGGTCAAGCTCGTAGACCAACTTTCATTTCCGGGATCATGCATCGAAAATAGTCAAATACCAACACTGAATGGTCTATTCACTCAAGAAATGTCTCCACCCCCAGTCCTCCTTCCCGATGAGTGCGAGTGATTCGGAAAGATGGGACTGGAACCCAGGGGGCATGCATCCTGGTCTGCTTTGGGCAGAGGAAACCTTGGGTATAAGGTAGAATTTCCGCGAAAGAATATGACTGGTCCGTACCTCGTCCGTATTTGGAAGAGGGGTTGTTCTGGGATAAGATTCTTTTGATAAGGTTACTTGTTTGACAATAGTCATTCACCATTGTCTACTTCGGTAGACAGTGCCGAGGAAATGTTTTCATTTGATGGTGTTAACAAAACAATCTTTGGGTAACCAGGAAGAGGCAAGCCTCACCCTTTAAAACAAATGTTTTATCGGATAAGTAGGGGCAGCCTTGAAATTGTACTTTATACTTGGGGGCATGCAAACCTTTTGGAGTGCAAGCAAAGAGCGGTTATTTATCTGTTTTTTGGATTAGTCGTTTCCGAACTTGCATAAAGAAAGGATGAGAGGGAGCAAAGCTTAGTGAAGATGAAGCTCTATAAAAAATAGAGATCTCACGGGAGACATTCTTATCTTATGACTGGTATATCGAGCAGTTTTACTGCAGAATTTATGCTCGTTAAAAAATAGAAAAGCGAGATCCGAGCAGTTTTAGCACATAGTTCATGCTCGTTAAAAAATAAACACAAGATCGAGCAGTTTTACCGTGGAATTTATGCTCGTTAAAAAATAGAAAAGCGTGAGCAAAAGTTTCCTCCAGAGTTTAAGCTCATTAAAAAATGAACCTATTCCGGTAAATAACCATTGTGATCGTAAATTTATTAGCCATAAAAAGCCTTGGTCGTGTTTGCACCTGCCACCTCCATTCCATTTGGCCGATCATTCACCCCCATATGATTGTTTACCCATTTTGAGGAACAACTGCGAAGAGTGATTTCACCTAGCCATCCTTGTGACAGTGCCGTGATTGGAAAATTCTAACCTGTACCTGGAATCTGCTGCTATCCCTGTTTATCACTCGTTCCTCAAAAGACGAGTCTTCTTTGAGCTCTTTTCATCTGACTCGTAAAATATGAAAAGTTTGCCAAGTTTTGGCCTTCCAGCTCGTTAAAAAGATCGGAAGAGCTATCCCTCCTCTAGATTTTAATCTTTTTGGACCTGAGGGATTATTGCACAAAAAGGTCGAGCGCTTGTTTTATTCGGCTCGTTAAAGTTATCGAAAATTCATCCCTTCTGTATTGTTTTATACTTTTTCGGACTTAAGGGATTAGATGACGAAAAAGGAATTTTGGAGTTAACTTTCTGTACCTTTTCAGACTCTCTAAAAATGAAAAGGACCGAGTTTTCCTTGTCATTAGACTCATTAAAATGATTAAATAGCGACAAACTTGTCTTTAGATGAGAACGAGTTTCCCTATCGCTAGGCTCGTTACAACATAGCGATGGGCTTGCCCGAAGGGCAGGTTATAGAACAAGCATATGTTATCCTCCTCAAGCTTGACAAAAATAAAGAGGTACTGGTCAGAAATGACTGGGGAAAAATTGGAAGAAGCTCAAAGCTTTAATGGTAGCAAGTCGCTCTTGAACATGACACTTTGTCCTCCGTATCACATCGGGTTGGGTTGTTCCATTCACCGGTCTCATCACCATGGTCTTCGCCAAACCATCCACATTTGGGGTAATGCTACCGATCCATCGCATTAGTGTTGTTATATGTTCAAGAGATGTTGTTCAGAAAGAGTCAACCGTGTCCCATCCACTGCCATACATTATCCTTCATCCACCCATGATCGCCACCCTGAATCATATCTCACAAAATGTTTTCACCTCCACTAAAATCATTAGCTCTGTTCCCTGTCACTGATGTGGGATTCATTAAGGCCCTCCTTTGACGGATCGCTTCTTGTCGACTTCAGCTCATTATCCAAGAAGTTGATCTAGGAACACCCTCCTCAGTACTTTGAAGCTTGCATGCCTCAATGGCAAGTTTCTCACTTCCGGCGATAGGTATACATCAATGACCTTCGACCAGAAGATTTTGCGTGGTGTTCGACGCCAAGTCCTATATTCACACCACGTGAATTGTACTGTAGTACCTTGAGGGTCATTATCATTATCGGTGATTCCTCTCGCGCTTGTTAACGATTTACATTATTGACCGGTAATCAAGCTATGTCTTTCCATGTTCAACTTCAGCGCGATTCTCACATGGATCGACTTGTACTTAGAGTGAAGATTGAACGAGTTTGAAGACCCCGGATCTAGTTTCATCCATCCGGGCTGCGATATATATTCAGGAAATATAAAGACATTTGATATGTACATTATTGCAGCAGATGATCATCCTACTCAAAGGATGATAATTTCAGCAGAGAATTATCTGTCTACCATCAGACGATCGTCTGTTCTATGTACCAAAATGAATTTATAAAGCTGAGCATGGGAATGCCCGCCTCAGCTAGATCATGAAAGCAGAATGAAAAATAATGTATTGTACTGTATTTTATTACAGGGCGCCTCTCAGCGATTGAATGAACTTCGGATCCTCCTGATAAAGCATTTCACCTGATAAACGACCTCATACTTTAGGGGGCAACTGTTATAGACATTTTTGTGCCTTACAGTATGAAGCATGAAATGTCAATAATCTAAGGGATCCAAAGTCCCTAAACATGTTGTTCCTTCCCCTAGAGGAACAAGGTCAGCAAACCACAGCACTGAAAATCAGTTCTCCACCTGAAAACACTCAAAAACAAGCTATTTCTGGATCATGTCAACTGCCCCACTGAGCATCTGCGCTGAATGTCAGCTGCTCCACTCTGTACCTGCACTGAAGGTCAAAAGCAATGAAGGCTACCTGCGCTGGGCGAGATTGGCCAAGTGGCACAGTCATTCCTCAATGTGTCAAATGCCCAGGAAGCTTCCAAAATGACACTTGGATCAAGGAATTCGCCTTGTGATGAGTAAGAGGGTCTAGATCTCCAAGTGGAAGCAAGAACCTCCAAGTGGACTCAAGAACTGAAGAATAACTGAAGTGGGAGAGGACACTAGTCAGCTTCATGCCAGCCTCAGGCTGACTCATCCTTTCTCCAAAACTCCTATATATAGAGCTCTCTCATGAGGTCTAGGGAGGCTGGAATTTTGTGTATGTAAGGAAGTGCTGTTGGTTTGAGTATAGAACTATTAGGTGATTTGCTTGAAGGAGGTGAAGAGGAGATTTCTTTCTGCTGGGAGGTGTTGCTGGATTGGGCCTCTTATGGTTGTAACACTCTTAGAACTTTACTTCTTCCATTAATAAAGCATTTGAGGTTCTTCTATATGCATATGTCTCAATGGCGTATTGATGCTTGTATATTTGATTTGTTCTAATCCTTGAATCAATTATGGATGTATGCTTCTTGTAGTTTCCCTTTCTTGTGCTTTTGCAGGATCTTTGTGTAGCTGGGCCAGTGAAAGAGCAAGGAGCTGGGAGCAAGCAGCAAAGAGGGAAGATTGGATCAATCATTAGCGGAAGATAATGGTTAGTGGATCTCTTTCTCCTCTCTCTCACATCTCATAAAGAAGTAATCTTGAATAGCTTTGCATTCGGTTGTTGCTGAGGTACTATCACCCTTAGAGTGGGATAGGGTCATTCCGTATTGGATACTTTTCCCAACAACACCTCTTATTCAAATCAAGTTCCTCTCATATCATCATCGACTCAAACCCGACTTATCATCTGATGCACTCAAAGTCCAATGGTAGGACAACAACAACAACCATGAGTAGAACTATGGAATAATCTTGGTGTTGTAGCAATGGAAGCTCCTCTTCAACCTCTTCCCAAGCATCCTCAAAAATGGTTGCCCAAATTTAATCTTGATGATGGACTACCAGTGGAGGAACATCTTTATAACTATATGCCGGTCATCAATTTAAATGGAGTCGATGAAGAAGACTACATAGTCAGATTATTTCCATATACTCTTACAGGATCAACTCGATCCTGTTATATTTTTTTTAACCTCTCGCTCCATAACTAGCTTGGATATGTTCTAAGAACAATTCCTGGCTAAGTTAGGAGATGATAGAACTACTGCATCACTCATCAATGAATTATCGAATCTAAAGGCTAACACAGAAGAAAATGTTAAGGATCTGAACTCCAAATTTAACAAACTACTCAATAAAATTCTAACTACATCAGCCCCTCATATTGATGTTCAAATTGTGTGGTACATATATTCCTTTCCTTCCAATATAGCCATGTTTTTAAATAAAGAGAATTTTGCCACATTAGCTGAGAAGATGAAGGAATCTTTTCCAGTAGAGAAACGCATAATTTCTCTTGAAAAGAGGACCTCTCACAAAGATAGAAAATATAAAAAAAAATTCTTTAGAGATGACTCTAAAAAGAAAACCACAAAAGATCCTTTTGATCTTGAAGGCCTTCAAAAAGAACTTAAAACCATGTCTAATGAAATGGTTGAAATGAAGAAATAAGTTGTTGAAATCTCTTCTGCTAAAAAACCTTTCAGATCTTTTCGGAGGAATCAGTCTTCTAGTTTTCAGCTACCAAATACTCTATCTAATGTTGAGTTTGATTTAGAAGAAGAGGAAGAGGAAAACACAATGACTAATGAATAAACTAAAGAGGAAGAAGTAGTAAAAAAAAATGGGATATGGGACTTTATCCTTCTGAATGAAGAAGAACAAGAAGCTTTTCCCCTTAGCACTAGAATCAAAGGGCCTACTGAAACGACTTAGTCAAATCAAAAGCAAAAAACTTCAACTCTTGTTGCTAAGGAAAAATAATTCAGCAAAAAGTGTTCTCCTAAGGCTTCACAGCCAAATCCATCCTCATCAAATCTTCCACCTACATGAAAGCCCCTAGTAGTTACTGATACCATGGAGTATAACATTGTGGAAGACATGAATAGGACTAGAACCAATATTCCGCTACATGAACTTAGAAAGCCGAAACAACAGAAGAAAATACTACTTATAGAACTAAATGCAGTTCCTACTTCGCCCCTACCTACTATTGTTGTATCTCAAGGTCCTAAAGGAATGTGTAAACCCCCCAAAAATTAAAACAAAGTTGACCCTACATATGTAATCCTAACAGATGAAAAATCACTCACACACACGCCTCCTTTCCTCTTATCAAATTTTGAATAGGAATGTTCATAATTGTTTGGTTGACTCAGGAGCCTCTTCTAACATAATGTCGACAATAGATTTTCCTAAGTTGAACATCAGTCCTCAAAAGTCTATTGTTCACATAGTACAACATGACATAATGAAGGTAGAGGTCTTAGGGGAAATAAATTCAATTAGAATTTGACTTTCCTCAAATCCCAAAGTCTGTCAAGTAATTGATATATTGGTCGATGGCGTTCGTAAATTCTATAGCCTAATTCTAAGCAGAAACTGGTTCGAGAAACTCCATGGATGCTTTTCCACAGACTGGTCTCATATGTGGCTACCATATAATGGAAACCCAAATAATATTCAATTTGACCGATAGAAACAAATGAAACATATAGCCACTGAATTTGAAGGTGATAATGAGCCAATAGCATTCCATAATAACATTATTGGAAACTATTTAGCTGAGTCATTTTTAGGGAAATTTAAAGCACATGAATCTCCCTTTCTGGATAATGTTGTCACCTCACAGATTGAAAATTTCTCACAGACAGATGCTTCCAAGTGTAAACAAATTGTAAATAAACGTGTAGTTAATACCTTATTTTGGAATTTATACTTTGATGGTTCCAAATCTAACGATAGTGCACGAGTTGGTTGCATTTTAATCAACTCATAAGGAGAAAAGCCCAAGTTAGCTTGCAGATTAGAATTTGAATCTACAAATAATACTGTAGAATACGAGGCATTGGTTTAAGGATTATACAAAGAAATTGGCCTTGACATTAAGTATCTGCAAGTTTTTGGAGATTCAAAAATTGTCATTAAATAGGTAAGAAATACTATTCACTACCTTTCTAGACATATTAAGAATTATCAATCATTAGTCTAGGATCTTACATCACATTTTTTGGCATTTACTATTGCTCCTGTACCTAGAATGAAAAATTCTAGTTCCGATCTATTAGCTAATGTTGCATCAAAATTCATCCCATCTGAGGATTATAGTCCTGATATGTCTTTGATTAAGTTAATTTTTAGACCATCCATTTCCGAAAATGTCACTAATTGGCAAGTCGTCAACGATGCTTATGATATTGTAGTTTTTCTAGCATCAGAAGGGTCATATGATGACCAAATCATAGATGAAAATGAGCATGGCCTTTAGTTAAAGTAGAAGGATGGTGAAAATCCAATACCTAAATTTGTAGTCCAATTAGAACATCTTTATGATCTCAAAGACATATTTAAGAAGGTAACTAATGCCAAAATCAAAATCTCAACCCTGAGATTCAAAATAGTGAACCTTGGAACTAATGACAAGCCTTAGAACATTAGTCTAGGTGTCAGTCTATCCTCTAATCAAATATCATCATTCATTTGATTGTTGATTAAATACGAAGGTATCTTTGCTTTGGATTGTTCTGATCTAAAAAATTATGACACTTCTGTCATATAGAACACCATTCCTATGATCTTTAATGATAAACCAGTGTAACAGAGACTAACGAAAATTCACCCGAACCTTGAAAGTCAAATCCAATCCAAACTGAATAAACTCCTTAAGGCCAAAATCATATTTCTGGTTAGGTATTTGAAATGGGTGTCCAATTTAGTGTCTGTTAGGAAAAATAAAGGTGACATTCGTATATGTATAGATTTCAAAGAATTAAATAAAGCATGTCAAAAAGACAACTTTCCACTACCAACCATGGCATGAGTGCAGCAGTCAGTAGCTAGTTGTAAGCTCATGTCTTTTCTTGATGGGTTTTCAGGATATAACCAAATCCTAGTCCATCCAAATGATAGATTGAAAACCATGTTTAGAATGAAATGGGGACATATGCTTATCAGAAAATGCCTTTTTCTTTGATTAATGCGGGTGACACATTTCAAAGAGCTATGGATATAGCCTTTAAAGGACACATTAAAAAGTCGGTTGTTATTTACCTGGATGATATAATTGTCTATTCCAGGAAGAGAAGCAACCATTTAAACTACCTCAAGAAGATCTTTGAACAATCTAAAAAATATGGGATCTCGCTCAATCCAAAGAAGTCTTATTTTTCCTTAAGTGAAGGTAATCTTTTATGGTTTTTCATATCGAAAAAGGGCACTTATATTGATTTAGAAAGGATTAAGGAAATTGAGAAAATCCCCTTACCCCATAATAAGAAATCAATGCAGTCCTTCTTTGGTCAAATAAATTTTGTAAAAAGAATTGTCCTTGACTTTTCACAGATATTTTTACCTTTATAGTCCATTATTAAGAAAAATTTAGTTTTCAAGTGGGGTCACAAAGAAAGAAAAGCATTTGATCTAATCAAACAAGCTATTATCAATGCTCCCTCCCTGACAACTCCCAATTTTTCTAATCATTTTTCTTTATACACATTTGCACCAGAAACATCATATGTTGTCATTTTGACACAACTCAATGATCAACAGATAGAAGCACCAATCTCATTTTTTAGTTCAAATCTACAAGGTGCTGAATTAAATTACTCCAGATTGGAAAGACATGCCATTGATTTTTTTAAATCAATAAAGCATTTCAGATCATTTCTCCTTAAAAATTATGCCAAAATCATAGTTCCATTCTATGCAGTAAGGTAATTACTGGTGCAAAGGGAAGTAGGAGAAAAAAGGTCCAAATGGGTAACTGCACTACAATAATATGATGTCAAAATTAGACCTGCTAAAATTGTTAGAGGTCAAAGTTTTTGTAGAATGTTAGATAGAGCATCCAACTTACCAGCAGAAGAAGATTCAAGTGATGATATACAAATATCTGAGGTAAGCATCAATGATATTGTATCTAAATATGTTGATCTCATCTATTATTAAAAAATGGATATTCCCCTATGCAACTCAATTATAAAAGAAAAAGAGCTTTGATATTAAAAGAAAAGAAGTACGAAATGAGAATGATGTTTGGTTTAGAAAAAAATATGACTATTTTTTGTTAAGGTTCCTTGAAAAATCTGAAGCAAAAAAGGTTTTGCAAGAACTCCATGATTGACTAGCTGGTGGACATTTTGGAGGAGATACGATAACACATAAAATCCTACATGTTGGCTATTATTGGCCCACCTTGTTGAAAAATGCCCATGAATATGTAAGGAAGTGCAAAACCTGTCAAACTGCTACTGGAAGACAAAGGAAACCTACATTTCCATTACAACTGGTCAACATTGAACAACTGTTTGAGCAATGGGGACTGGACATAATACATGAGATTATTCCTTACTCTTCAAAGCAAAATAGATACATCCTTACAACAACTGATTACTTTACTAAATGGATGGAAGAAATTACACTAAAGGTAGCTAATTCTAAGAACATTATCGAATTTATTGATCAATTTATCATTACCAGATTTGGTCTACCAACTGACCTGATGTTTGACAATGCATCTTATTTCATAGGAAACACTATGACAAAATTTTCTCTCAAAAGAGGTTTCGAAATTAAGTATTATGCTAACTATTATCCCCATGGAAATGGTTTAGCCGAATCAACCAATAATAACCTCATTAGGATCATTAAATGAACTATTGATCAGAGTCAAAGAAATTGGCATAAATCTTTAACATTTTCTCTATGGGCACATGGATAACATAGAAGGCCTCAATAGGAACTTCTCCATTTGATCTGGTCTATAAGAAATAATTTTTCCTTCTTAAAAATATAGCTATTCTGTTATGAAACCAGCTCAAGAAAATATAGAAAAGATAGATCAACGCCTTAGAATTCAGCCTCTTCAAGGGGGAAACCTCCTTTACATTACATAAATGAACAATTCTTGGATGATTCAAATGACAAAACCTCCTTTCTATATATAGGAGTCTAAGGAGTCACAATATAACCCAGCTGACCCAACAATAAGAATATAAATCCATAAAAATAACAATAGAGGGATTCTATGGGGCACAATAATAAAAATATGGGCACAATAGGGGCACAACAATATTAATAAGGGATACAACTACAATAGTAATGGGGTAATCACTACTATTATAGGGACCCAAAATGCCCCTCTCCTTCAAAAAATTGTTGTCCTCAATGCTTGAGTAATTCTGGATGCCTCTGTATAAAATTCTCATCCTCCCATGTGGAATCTTCAGCGGATAAGTTCTTCCACTTGATAAGATACTCCGAAATTGATCGATTTCGTAACTGTCGAGTTCTTGTTTCTGTGATTGCTTCTGGTTCCAATATAATTTTTCCTTCCTCGTCAACTTCTGGCATAATTTTCTGAATTGGGAGCTTGTCAGCTATAACCTTCTTTAAACATGAAACATGGAAAACTAGGTGCAATCAAGAAGCTACAGGAAACTCCAATTTGCATGCCATAGTACCAATCTTTTGCAACGCCTTGTACGGACCATAATACTTTGGTGATAATTTATTATCCTTCTTAGCTTGCTTGAGGGACATTTTCTTATATGGTTGTAGCCATAGGAATACCCAATCACCTACATCAAAGCTTCTTTCGCTGCGGATTTGATCTACCTGTTGTTTCATTCTATTATGTGCCAACACGAGGTTATCCTTTAAGAGTTGGAGGACTTGTTGTTGATGTTCGATGTGATGTTCCACTGCTTGAACCTTAAAATTTTCTCTTAAATATGATGTGATGGATGGTGGCTGATATCCATAAAGTGCCATAAATGGTGTCATTTTTGTTGCTGTATGGAAGGAAGTGTTATACCACCATTTAGCCAGAGGCAACCATTTGACCCATTGTGTCTGTCTATCAGATACAAAGCAACGAAGATATCCTTCCAAACATTTGTTTACTATCTCAGTTTGCCCATCAGATTGAGGATGATAAGATGATTTATGAGCTAACTGAGTACCAAGACAAGAAAATAATTCTGTCCAAAAATTGCAGTGAAAATGGGATCTCTGTCACTTACAATAATCTTCGGGTTTCCATGTAGCTTTTGAATTGTTTCCATAAATGTAGTAGAAACTGTACTAGCTTTAAATGGATGTGATAATGCACAAAAGTGTGCATACTTGGTAAGTATGTCAACTACCACTATGATGAAACTCTTTCCCTCAGAATTGGGTAAACCTGTGATAAAATCCATTGAAACCTCCTCCCAACATTGGCTCAGAATGGATAAAGTTTGTAATAGACCCGATGTCTTAATTGTTTCAACTTTATTTTGTTGGCAAGCTTTTGAATATCTGATTTAAGGCCCTCCCAAAAAAATTCCTTCTTAACCCTGTGGTAAGTTTTTAAAAATCCTGAGTGCCCTCCTAAGGGAGAAGTGTGCAATTCCATAAGAATCTTTTGTTTTAGTTGGGAATTCTTACAGAGGTATAAGCGATCTTTGTACCATAATGAATCATTTTGCCAGCTAAATGTATCAGACGTACTGGAGTCTTGTTGTAACTTTCGAATAAGTGCCCACACTTCTTCATCATTCTTCCATTCCTCCCTTGATTCATATATATAATTTGGTTTGATAATAGAAATGGCACACAACAATGCTTCCACATCCTCATCCTTTCTTGAGAGTGCATCTGCCACCACATTTCTCTTCCCTTTTTTGTAGATGATCTCAAAGTCATTAACGCAACATCTTTGTGACCCACTTTTTTTGCTCTTTAGAGGATAATTTTTGTTCTAAAAAGTATTTAAGGCTATCATGATCCGTTGTTTCCTTGAAGTGTCTTCCCATTAGGTAGGGTCGCCATTTCTTAAGTGCATGGAGTATTGCCAACATTTCCTTCTCATAAATAGCTTTGTGTAAAAACTTTACCTTGATTGGACGACTTTTAAAAGCAATGGGTCTTTCCTCTTGCATTAAAACAGCACCAATTCCATTTCCTGAAGCATCACATTCCAGAATAAAGGTTTTTGTGAAGTCCAATGTAGCTAAGACTGGTGCTTGGCACATGGCCTCTTTAAGCTGCTCGAAGGCCTTTGTTGCTTCCGGAGTCAATGAAAATGCATCTTTCTTCAATAATGTTGTTAGAGGTGCTGCTATTCTCCCATAATTCTTAACAAACTTGCGATAATACCCTGTCAACCGGAGAAATCCTCATAGATGCTTTATGGATGTGGGGATTTTCCATTCCTTAATGGCTTTAATTTTTCTAGGGTCTACCTTAACTCCTTCATGAGATACAATATGACCCAGATATTCCACCTCTTGTACTCCAAAGAAACATTTGGATCTTTTTGCATATAATTGTTTCTCCTCCAATAGTTGTACCACCTTATCAACATGTTCAACATGATCCTTCCAAGACTTGCTGTAGATTAGTATATCATCAAAAAATACTAACAAAAATTTTCTAAGGAATGGTTTGAAAATGGAATTCATCAAACCTTGAAATGTGGAAGGTGAATTGGTAAGGCCAAAAGGCATGACCAAAAATTCATAATGACCCTCATGAGTTCTAAATGTTGTTTTCGGAATGTATTCAGTCTTCATTCTGATTTGATGATATCCTGAACAAAGATCCAACTTGGTGAAGTAAATTGATCCATGCAATTCATCCAGTAATTCATCAATGACAGGAATGGAAAACTTATCTTTAATAGTGAGCTTGTTGAGCTCCCTATAATCTGGACACATGCGCCATGATCCATCCTTCTTGTGCACCAATACTACTGGAGCAAAGAAAGAACTTTGACTCGGTTGAATTATACTAGCCTCTAGCATTTCTTCAACCATACGTTCAATTTCACTCTTTTGTGCATAGGGATATCTGTACGGCATAATGTTTGGAGGAACACTTCCTGGAATCAGATGAATAGCATGATCATGATCACGAATAGGTGGGAGACCTTTGGGAGTCTCAAATACATTGGAATGATTTTCCAAGACTTTTTGGAGATCTGGAGAAATAGATGATTCCAATGTGGAAACATCTAGTGAACATAATTGTGCAATTACACCTCTTTGTTCCTTTTTTAGAAGCTTTGTCATACTGTTAGAGCTGATTATCTTTCCTGGTTTCCCTACAATACCCCTTAATTCAACTTCCTTTCCTTCCACAGAAAATTTCATGAAAAGTTCTTGAAAATTAAAAGCTATTGTACCCAAGGATTGTAGCCATTGGACTCCTAGTACAACATCAACACCTCCCATTGGAATGGAAAGCATTGGGCTAGTCAATACATATTCTCCCATGGATAGCTTGATATTGTGGCACTTTCCAGAGCAATTTATTGTTCCTCCATTTGCAACCATCACTTGACACTCTGGTGCTGGATATAAGAAGAAATTCAATTCTTTTGCTACCTTACAATGAATAAAATTGTGGGTACTTCCTGAATCAATCAACACTATTACCTTTTTCTTCTTGATTTGTCCTTCTATCTTGATGGTTTGAGGACTGGTAATTCCCGCCAATGCATTACAAGATATGGTTGGATTCATTTCTTCTTTATCTAGGCTTTGTTCCTGGAGTATATCCTCTTCTTTTGACTTTTCTTGCTCCTTTTCGTCTTCCTCTTCACAATCTATGTAGAATAGTTTCTTCTCAGCACACTTATGACCTTTAGTGTATTTTCTATCACAACTGTAACAAAGCCCTTTTGCTATTTTTTCTTCCAATTGTTGTGGTGTCAACTTTATAGGTTGTGGAAGACTAGGGGCAGCAACACTTCCATCTTTATAGTTGTGAGTGGTATGCTTCCTGATTGCCATAAATTTTCTTTCCATTTTTCTTGCTAACCTGAATGCCTTCTCTAATGAATCAGGTTCCCAAAGGCGAACATCATGTTGGATATTATCCTTTAAAGTCCCTATGAAAACATCAATCCTATGCTCCTCTGGAATATTTTTTACCCTTATGTTCAATTTTTGGAACTCCTCAATGTGCTCCATTATTGAACCCTTTTGTTTGAGACTTATCAATTGGCTAAAAAAAGTGTTGCATTTTGTATCCTCATAATGTGCTATCAATTCTTCCGTAAAAATTGCCCAAGTGATAATTTCTTTATGAGAGCAAAGCCATTGATACCATACAAACTGATTTGGTTCCAAATATAAAGTTGCAATACGTACCTTTTGTGTGTTTTGCACATTATTGAGATCAAAAAATTGCTCCAGCTGTAATATCCATATTGCGGGATCCTTGCCATCAAACTTCCTCATATCGATTTTTGGAATATGGTGGGTCTTTGATCCCACATTAGAGTCTATGGAATCATGATTAACATTTCTTTTGTTCTCATCATGAGTTTCCTTTACTACCCTTTCACCATTAGTGACCTTTTCTTGTAGCAACTTATTCATATTTATCTTCAATTCTTCCATCTTATCATCCATGCTATCAATTTTAGCATCCATATTAGCTTCTACGCCTCTCTTTAAATAATCCACCTTAACTTATACACCTTTCTTTAAACCATCCATCTTAGCTTCTACATCTTTCCTTAAACCATCCATCTTAGATTCTGTTGCTTTTTGTGCAAGTGACACTTGTTGCACTTGGTCTCGTAATTTTGATATATCATGTTGCATTTCTTCCTCTTTTTCATGAGTCATGCTAGATCTTTTAGGTTTCTTACTAGGTGTTTGCATTTTTTTTCCTTGGGGCATCAATTACTGATTCAAACTAATTTTTCAAACCAAGCTTATGCAAAAATTTAAAAAAACTACACACCTTTTTTCACTTTGTAGAAGCTTGATATTGAATCTGATGCATCTCTGCAATTTCAGATCATCCAGTTCTGAAATTGTGACCTGTAGTAGCCATCTATGTCCTCTTTCCAATGCCACCAGTCTCCAAATTGGATTCTCCAAGGAAGAGTTATGCACAATATCCCAAGATGACCTGATCATAGACTAGTTCAGTAGAGTGAACTGGTACGACGTGCCACGAGCCACTGTTTCGACCTTTGGCTCTGAAAAATATACAAAAGAAACTACATTCCGTCCTCTTTTTGCACCTTCTTACGAAATTTCAATCTGATGCTCACAGAGAGAAAGTTATGACGATTTTCCCCAGTCATCTGTTTGGAATGTAATTCAGGAGTCTGCAAAAAGACTAACTTCCTTAGGTCATATCTCTACAAATATAGTGTGAAAAGCTCTGAAATTCGGATCCGAGATTTAGCGCGATTTCTTCTCAAATGGGTTTTTTTTTTTAGCTTCTGAAACATCACATAAAAAACGTTATAGGGAAAATGCCACGATGACTTGTTTGGAGCAGCGAAACCATAGAATCCAAAGCTCTGATACCAAATGTTATGAAACCAACTCAAGAAAAGATAGAAAAGATAGATCAATGCCTTAGAATTCAACCTCTTCGAGGGGGAAACCTCCCTTACATTACATAAATGAACAATTCTTGGATGATTCAAATGACAAAACCTCCTTTCTATATATAGGAGTCTAAGGAGTCACAATATAACCCAGTCGACCTAACAATAATAATATACAGCCACAAAAATAAAAATAGAGGGATTCTATGGGGCACAGTAATAACAATATGGGCACAATAGGGGCATAACAATATTAATAAGGGATACAACTACAATAGTAATGGGGTAATCACTAGTATTATAGGGACCCAACATATTCCCTCTCTAGACCTCATTCTATTTATTGAAGGAACTCCTTCTTCTTCTTTGCAAATAAGAAAATCGCAATTCCTAAAACTCGAAGAAGAAATAGAGAAAGCCAAAATCGTACATGCCCATCATTAATAGTTAATTAAATCTTCCTTTGATGTAAATTATGCAAGTCCAAAATCGTTTCAACTTGGACACCTTGCATTGAAAGGAGATAAATCACATGAGGAAAAAGGTAAGAATACCAAATTCCAAAGAATGTGGCTTGAACCATTTCATATTACAGAAAAAATTGGCCCATGAAAGTTTCTATTGCAAGATTTATCAAGAAAGGGAATTTCTCTACCTGTGAATGGGTAGATTTTGAAGAAATATTTTTCATATGAGATAGCCTCTTCTATCCCTTGTACATTATCTCCTTTACTTTTCCTAGGAAAATAAAAGTTATATAGTATTTACTTTTGGCCTTACAATAACAAATTTCTCGAAATATTTTGATTTTTTGCCTTTATAAGTAAATAATGTTAAGGAAATAATTATAAAATTTGAAAATTAACTAGGTTCTATCTCTTTGAAATTTGTTTGTTTCCATGAAACTTATTTATTCTTTGAGAAAAATCCAACTTTATAATGAAAATTGTGTTCTACTATCGATCAAGAAAAGTATCTTTAAGAAAGTAAATACTCTTTGTAGATAAGCATCTTCAACTCTATAATTTTCATCCAGAACTCTTAAGGAGTCAATGATTCTCCCCGTCTAGAAATTTTTTCTCTTTTTATAGTGTAATTCCTAAATATACAAAAACTTAAAATATAAGAAGTCTCATCAAGAGCCTCCTTACCATGTTCATAAGGACATAATAGATTGAGATTACTAATACTGCATACCAAAACAGGGTAATGGCTTGAGATTATTTTAATCAAAATCAAGGGGTCTCATCACGAGCTAGCTTGTTCAGTTAAATTACAACCAGTGAATTGCATTGTCGCTATTTGGTGACCAAACCAATACAATGACCTTTAAGTAATAAAAATAAAAAGAAAATTGTCCAAAAAAAGTTATAAAAAAATATAAAAGGAGAAAAGAGGAGAATAATTATATGATTTTGAATTTCTCTCTAAAAATTGCACTCTTATCTGGATGGGACACATAATTATTGTTGGTTAAAAGGTAACCTTGTTGAGGCTATGGATGCCTGCCGGTAACAGAGGCTCTACCTGTGACAAATGAGTACATCTAAAAGGTGATTTGCAAAAGTCCCCTACTTTATCTTTAAAATATATAGACAAAGGAATTTTCATTCTTAGGAGGATATCAAATGAATTGTAATTAGGAGAGTTGTTTTTTTTATTCAAAGAAATTTACGTATCTTAAATTTAATGTAATTCATATTCTTTATTTTGAATGTTTTTAGAAACTTCAAAATTATCAGAGATAACGCGTTCTTCCAGTGAATCGCCAATTGTTGTACTATTAAACAACCCATCCATTTTTTATATTAATACTTAGTATTGTATTAATAAATGGGGACCAGTTAGAAAAAATCAAAAAATTAGAAAATAAGAGCTCTGCTTTTGAAAACATTTGGAATAAAAATTTAGAGAAACATAAGATATCAAACCAAGTCACTTTGTGATTAGGCATTCCCGTTTTATCGCAAATCATAGGATCCAAAGTAACAAAGGTTAGTTGTGATTCAGAATCTGTGAAATGTGATAAAAGAAACCCCCGTAAAAGACCCAAAGGTAGCATTGAACTTTTTATAACACCTAAGGCTTAAGATATTCCTTAAAAATATTTATCACAATCGCATTGCGACTTTTTATAAGGGCACAAAACATGCAAAACACAAGAAAATGCGATGTGGTCTAGCCCAGATGGAATATTAAAATTGTTATAAACTTCAATTGGTTTCAACATATCGTAAATGTATGTTTTAATGGAATAAGCCTCTGCATAAAGGAAGCACGTTCTAAAAGGTAAAAATTATACCACTCATCACAAATTGCAAAAAGCTAAAGAAACTTTGAATCTCTCTATTCACAATTTCCGATATTGTGATAATACAATAAATGTGATATTGAGATTTGTGAATTTGCGATTTTGCGATATTCCGATTCATCGCAATCACATGATCAACATTTCACGTAACCTACACCAATTTGAAATGTTATTTATAAACTTGCGATGTGATATTCTGACAAGTCATAAAGGAAATCACATATAAGCCTTAATGCATAGTTAATGAGGTTTAATTGCATTTACTATTTTAACGACTCAATAAGATAGATATTTTTTTCCGTGTTTGAAAGAAAAGCTTCATCCTTACATTCTTTCAGAATTTACTGTTCCATTGTGCTTCTTCCTTCATTTGCCACTATGCATTTTTTATCCTATTTTCTCCATTACCCAAATTTTATGGAAGTTCCGAAGAAGACAATGCTCCCAAAAATGGTTGAGAAAGGAAAAAAAGCTATAGAGGTTATTGCATCTAAGGAATCAGAAATGCTTCCACTCTTCTCTAATACCACCTATAACAAGGATGGCGAGACTATATCCTAGGAGGCCATGTATAATTTACTAAAGGAAGAAAACCCAAGGCCTCTAGAAACTAAAATAACAATAGATGCCATAGACTCATCTGACGCTTCTTATTTCGATGCAACGTGTTCTTTCCTATGAAGGATAGCTACAAGACCAAAAATATTACCATACAAGAATATGGTAATATGGATTATTGATAATGTGGATATTTCGGATATAACGTTTAGAAATTCCAGGCATGAAGTCATGGGGTCATTCAAACTAGACGATTTAAGCTAAATGTACCACCTGGCACAACCACATAATATCTATGATAAATACTTTATTGAGAATTTTTCCAAATAAAATGAATACCTGATGGATGTTATGCATAGTTGGATGTCTGACTCCAATATGTTCAGGCAGGAGAAAACTAGTATGTACCCCATTGTACCTTTGCCAGCCCCGCACAATTTTGCAGGTGCAATGTTCTGTAGGCTATTTGGAAAATATGATACCACCAATTTTTCTATTGAATGGGTTCCATTCATTGACATGGTTGTAGATTCTATGATTATGAACTGGAGTAATATTTTGTTAGACAATCTGGCTATGGCCATTATATAATACAGACATGATAGAATTGTCTCCACTTGGGTTATCCCTCCCTTTTACATGAGTGCTTATGTCATGGATGTTATATGTTTTTGTTCACATTTTTCAAACATGGGTTAGAAATGGAGTTTAAAGGATCGTGCACCCATTCATGTTTATCATATGGGAATCATATTTTGGCTCACATTTTTATAAAATTTTCATGGTATCATGTTGCCAATTTATCAGACCATTTTTTATAAGAAATCCCCGAGGATATCATAGGAAGAATAGATAAACATATTGCTAGTGGTGAGATAGTTTGGTGAGGAATTATTTACTTATATTAGAGTTTTTGGGAGTATTACAGCTCCCCATGTTCTTCCATATTATGTTCCAGATAAATTACTTGCAAGAGAGATTTCTAATCAAATAGTGGGTGATGGTATAACGAAAACCATCCAAGCACAGAAGAAATCCATCTAGCCTACCTTCCAGTTGTAATGTGTTTCTTTCACGTTTAATGACATTAGGCATGCATAAAATAAATATAGAACATAAAATCTCTAAATATGGCTACCATGCTAGGTAGACAATATGAACTTAACAAGGTCACCAAGAATTTCATTTCTATGGCCAAAATCAGACAATTTGTTCATGAAGATGATGAGTTTGATGATCTATTTGAGCAATCTAAGACATTTTCATAGGTTTTACATTTAGAATCAATAAAACACGACCCACCACACCTCAACCACTTCGACATATACATAAATAAAAGAGTGGCAAATGTCCCTTTGGACCTATTACAGAATGAAGAAACAGAGAACCTACTCCGAGCATAAGACTGGAGGAAATTTCCAAGCACAATTCTGATGACGAATCTCAACATAAGTGAGTTCGATGTTCAGAAGACTTTGAACACCAATATGAGAATAAGGAAGGAAGCCTTGAAGAAGACCCAGAACAGGACACAGAGCAAAACATTGAAGAAACGGCCGAAAATTTCCCAACTGAGGAGCATATGAAGACTAGCTCCACGCAGGTTCAAACAGAAAAGATGACAATCATTGATCTAGATCAGGAATGGGAAAAATTTAATAAAAAGCTTCAAACAAAGACCCGTCTTAAATGGACTTCTAGAATTTAGACTCCACAACATACTCACTAGGTTGTAAATCTAGAAACAACAATTCCGAATTTGTAAATACCCAAGATATAGAAATCATCCAAGGACACCCAACTCCAAAAATTATTTTAAAGGTTGAGGAAATAGCCCCACTGGACATATTCTATAGCCAAATTCATAAGGCTATAGTAAAGAGGAAAATGAATAAAATGAAGTTAGATGAATCAACAACAAAAACTCTTGGAAGCGAATCAGTGGAGGTAATATGGAAAGACGCCCCCGTTGGTCCATTAGAAAATCTTACAAATCTATCAAAATTTGTAGGCGCCTATGCAACTACAACAATTGATAAGGCAATAGAAGTTTGAATTTTTCTTAAAGAAAAAGAAGAAAGATTTCAACTATTGGAACAATAACTAGAACAAGAAAGATAGAGCACCAATAGGCAAGCACATATACAAATGGCACAACTTCAAAATGATTTTGAGCAAATGAGATTACAACATCAGACAAACATTGCAGAGAAGGACTCACAGATTCATCAAATGCAAACTATAATGAATAAACTCAAAGACCACCCTCAAACAAAAGAATTCATTAAAGAGGCACTTGAACTAAACTCTCTGTTGTCACAGCAACAGGAAATATTCTGTCAAAAAATCTCATTGATCAATCCCTATTGTGAAACAAGTGATAAATTAACCAATCAAGTGGTTGATCAGAGATTAGAATATGAAGAGATAAATAAGAGGATATCAAAGTAAATATCCTAAAAAGAATCTGAAGAGGGTAAAAAGTTTGATCTACCAAAGATTGAGGAGTCCGACAAGGATATATTAATCGCATATTGGGACATATAGTTAAAAAATGTTAAAAGTGTAGCAACAAGAGAAGCTAGTATGACAACCAATATCATTGAGGCTGTCAACGAAGACCTCCACATTGCCAATCTTGTCAAAGAATGCAGGCTAGAAGCTCTCCTAGACATCAAATAGTTAGAAGAATAGTGAAAAGAGGGTGCCAAAACAAATGTAGAGGAAATCAAACAATTGTCTAAGCTTGACTGGGAAACCTAATGGTAGTTTTTGGTAAAACCACACAGACATTGGATGACTCTACACTACCTAACGAATTCCACACAAAATATGGTGCCACCTCTCTTTGATTTTGTATTCATGGGAAAATTTATATCTAGAATTGGCCAACCACCCTAGGTGAAGCCAATGATAGACATCTACGAGCCCAAGGACCAAATGGCTGAATAGGACCATTCAATTCGAAGAAGCTTGTCATCATTTTATTTTCTATTTTCGTTTATTTCACTTATTTTGAGGAAGGTTGTTTGAAACCTCCTCATTTTTTTATGTAATAATGTATTTTTGATACATATGTTGTATTATTTAAACCTCTCTCATGCATTTAGAGAGGGGTCCAAAATTTTATCAAAAACACTTTGCAAGAGCTTGCACTTCTGTAATTTTGTGACTGTTTTGATGAGATAATTGGAACAAGATCTTGATTTTCTTAGAGATTGAAGCATACTCTACTGAATTTGCACTCATGTACTCTTAGAGTATATTTAAGTTGAAAAGAATGATATCAATATTGCTGACCTCATGAGTAGGACCTTTCATATCTGGTACTTATATCGTTATTATTGTGTTTTGTTTATGAATTAGCAACAATCTTTCTTATATTGTGTTATGTATGAAATCTGGGTTGTAGTTTGATATCAAGGAACTTTTGTATAAATGTTTTAGCCATAATTCTTTATTCAATACATGATCAATTGATATAAGTGATATGTTTTCCATAATTATTTTTCCCAACTATTTAGTCAAAATAATTATCATTAATGAATTCTTATCTAATAGCAATTAAATGATCTTTATTACCTTTTCCTTTAAGACATATTTGTAGATCGCATGATTTGAGTTATTCCTAGGTGTATATATCTATCTATCTATATATATATATATATATATATATATATATATATATATATATATATATATATATATATATATATATATATATATATATATACATATATATACATATATATATATATATAAATATATCTATATATATATATATATATATAGATATAGATATATATATAGATATATATTATGATACATGTTAGAATAGATACATGCATGTGTTTGTTATTTAATTAGATTATTTTTAGTTAGATCATTTGCCATTATATCTTATATCAAACCAACATCATCATCATATCAATTATTGCTGGGAAACTAGTCCCATTATTGCTAGTCAGAGCCAACATACCAAATGGAAAAGAAGCTTCTTTGAAGGTCCAAAATGGGTGGTTATCCCCCATGTTGTTGCAATAAAATTCTGGGGCTTCAACAGAAAGGAAAGAACAAGAAGAATAAATAGAATAGAAGCTAAGAAAGGATGTCGAGGAGAAAGTAGACAAACTCATGGGTAGTTGAAATACCTTGCCACTAAATGAGTGAAGGACAAGTATCCTCAAGAGTGCTTTAAAATTTGTAACTAGCTTTGGTCTTCAAAATATCTTATGTATTCTTGATTCAATGCATATAGTGTAAGAGAGAAAAGAAAAAATATTAATTTTATTTTATAGAATGAGTTTCTTATTTTGCTGAAGCAAGAGTCGGTCTTCTATTCAATTGTATCGAAAAAACAAATTACATAAATTAAACAATCCCAAAGGAGATGTGGGCCATAGAGTTAACGGGCCACACAAAGTCTTGGGCGTCAAGCCAAAGGCTCAAAATCCAGGCCAAGGGCCCACAAAACAAAACTACAAGACCTTCAAAATATAATCAATTGCCGAGACCATTTGATCTGCCTTCAGAGATCTGATGGACGAGTCTCTTTATCATAACGAAAACATGCAAACTCATTAATTCTTGAATCGGGCCTGATGAGGAAACAAAGACTACATTATAAAGATTTTGGGTTCGCCTGGGGGGTTAACCCTCGAGCATGTAGTCCGCCAGAGATCTACCGATCCCAACGTTGCTGAGAAACAAGCACGAAAGATAACACCGCACCCGGACCCGAAGTCAAATAAAGCCATCATTTATTTAAGTTCGGGTCCAACTGGCATGGTAACCTCCTTGCAAGTTGCCATGCGAAAGCCCTAGGATTGCTTCAAATCTACCAAACTACTAGCACATTAACCAAATGCCTAGAAAAGCTAATTCAAAGGTCATCTTATTCAGAGAATTTAGTTTTCATGAAAAGACTTGTCATTTAAATAGACTCCCTCCCAATAAATTTGGGTATGAAGAGTTCTGAGTACAAATTCCCGCCCAAAGACCAGATATCCATGCACTGCTTCACCGTAAAATATAAAAATTCCCCTGTTTCCTTTAGTCTACATCCTTCTATTTTCCCCTACTTTGATAGAGCTCTCTATCTGTGCTCACCTGTCTAAGACATTCTTCCATCAATTTGCCTTGGGGATCTCTATCCAATCATAAATTTTATTGCTCTTAGCATAGAGCACGCCTTCATTAGCTAATATTTCTGCTACTTTGTTGGTTGTTCGGTGTACATGAGTAAAAATAAGGGTTCTCATGTTCTGCAGGTGGGATTGAATCCATTGATACACTTGCAGAAGCCACCAATGCCTTGAGACTTTATCTGGAGCAAAGCCATAGAAAAATTTCTCGACCAAATTAATAATGAATTCAGAATCAACTTCAATTATTGTATTATGGATATTTGAGTCCCTCAAGATTTCGAGACATTGGTCAAGGGCCATATGCTCTGCCATATTGTTAGGGCTTTTCCCAAATGGCTATGAAAGATTATTTTTATGAAACCCTTTTCATCTCTTATTACTCCTCCATACCCCGCCATAACTGGGTTTCCTTTTTAGGCCCCATCTATATTGCATTTCAAAAATCCCTAGGGTTGGGTTGCCAAAAATCCTTATCAGTTATTAGATGACATACATTCATGTTTTTTCCCTATGGGACAAGCCCCTGAAGACCCAAATGCAGTAGTATTTGCACATCCGTATCTTTAGGTTAGTCATTAGGGGGTTTTTTAATGAGGGTTCCTACGGTTTCATTGATCTGTCTTAAAATTTGAGCCATGATGTTCTGGGGAGAACCTTTCCTATTCTTGAATATTTTATTGTTGTGTTCTTTCCAGACATCCCAGATTAGAAAGCCTGGAACTAAAGCCCAAGATTTGTTGATTATTTCATTGTCCAAGAAATTTTCCTCCACTTCTTCAAATTACTAGTAATGCTGCCCAAGTCCCTGTTCATTTGTCTGAATATTGAAGCTACCCAGTTCCACAAGGTGGAAGTGAATGGGAAGAGGTTGAGTAGGTGAACAATAGCTTCTTCTTGTAATTCACATAGCTGGCATCTAGATGGACCAGATACCAATCTTTTCCTATGGTTTTTTCCTAAGTCAACATTTTTTTTATACTACACTAACCACGTGAACATTTTGATTTTCATCTAACTTTGGTTCTGCCGTAGGTCCTTCCATACCCTATCAGGGTTTGGATAGTCAATTCCAAGGGCTATGCGCTTGGCCTCTTTGAGGTTAAAGTTACCTTCATTGTTATTGCCCCATCTTAGCTAGTCAGAATTTGCTGTTGTCAGACTCTTTCTTTGTTCCAAGATGGCCGTTAAAGCTTCTGCTTATGCCTTCAACGGGGAGTCATCATTGTATACCAGGTTCTTCCATATTTTCCATTTTCCCTCACTTCTTACTTGATCCTAGAAGTCATTTACCCTGTGTCACACTTTGCTGTCAGTATTTTTATTGAGATTGGCGAATTCTTCTCTTAGCAGTTTAGGTTCCTATTGCAAGTTATTTTCCCAAAACCAAGCAAGGTTTCCATCTTGTATTTCCCAGAAACTGTGTTTCTGAACAATGGCTCTATTCTCCCAAGATTTTTTCCAAATGTGGGAGCCTTTGATGAGCCCAGACATTCTGATGTGATCCCTTTCTTGCTAATTGTTTGCATATTTCTGTTTCCAAATTTTGGCCCAAGGTGAAGCCGAATCTTTTAGCCAAAGATACATTACAACAAATACCAAGTTCATACCTGAACTTAGTAAATTTATTCTGCCAAGCGGTTTGGTGAAAATGTCGGAGATTTGATCTTCGGAAGGACAATAAACTGGTTTGAGGACATCTTTGGCAATGAGAGACCCGATATGATGATACTTGGTGTCCACATGCTTTGTCTTTGAATGAAAAACTGGGTTCTTGGCAAGTTTGATGGTTGACTGGCTGTCAATGAACAATGATGTAGCTTCTCCCTAAGAAATGCCCAAGTCCTGCAAAATTCGGCGTAACCAAACAATTTCACATGCTGCTTCCCATGCTGAAATATACTCTGCTTCTACTGAAGAAGTGGCCACTGTAGCTTGTTTTTTACAACTCCAAGATACTGTTGCTAACCCCATATTCATTAAATAACCTGATGTTGATGCTCGATCATCAATACTCCCAGCAAAGTCGGCATCAGAATATCCACGAAGTACACAATTTTTAGTCTTTGTGTAAAGAAGACCAAAATCTTTTGTTCCTTTGATATATCGAAGAACTCTTTTGGCTGCATTCCAGTGGTTGTCTCGTGGTTCCTGCATAAAATGTGAAAGAATACTGACTGCATAAGATAGATCAGGACGAGTATTTGTCAAATAAATCAAGCTGCCAATCAACTGTCTGTAAATTGTACTGTGCACCTTTTCCCCCCCTTCAAATTTTGAAAGTTTCAAATTCTGCTCCATGGGGGTGAGAACGGGCTTGCAATCTTGCATGCCAGATCACTGAAGAACCTCTGTGGCATACTTACTCTGAGAAATGAAAATATGATGTGGACGTTGGAAGACTTCAACTCCAAGATAGTAGTGAAGTAATCCCAAATATGTCATCTTAAAACCTGCATGTAGCTCCTTTTTTACCTGTGCAATATGATCATCATGATTGCCAGTGATGATCGAATCATCTACATACATAACAAGAATTACCAAATATTTTCCCTGTTGTCTCACATACAAAGTATCATCAGATTCACTTCATTGAAAACCAACTTTATTAAGGTATTCGTCCATCTTTGCATACCAAGCTCGAGGAGCTTGTTTTAATCCATATAAAGCCATGATCAATTTGCAGACTTTATGTTCTTGTCCTTCAACTTCAAAACCTGGTGGTTGAGTCATATACACTTCCTCCTGTAAATCGCCGTTGAGAAAAGCACTTTTCACATCCATTTGATGAACTTTCCATCCTTTTTGAGCGGCCAATGCAAGTGTTAATCGGATGGTGTTCCATTTAGCTGTTGGAGCAAAAGTTTCTTCATAATCAATGCCTTCCTTCTGCGCAAAACCCTTTGCGACAAGTCGTGCTTTATACTTTTCAATTTCACCCTTCTGATTATACTTAATTCGGTAAACCCATTTGCATCCTATGGGTTTAACATTTGCTAGACAATCAACAAGTTTCCAAGTGTTGTTATCAATTTCTACTTTATATTCTTCAACCATAGCCTGTTGCCATTCTTTATGTTTTACTGCCTCTTTGTATGTGGAAGGTTCAGTAAAATCATTTTCTATCAAGGCAAAATTGCCTTCACTGCTATGTGCCCTTCTGGTGCCAGTTTTATTCTGTTCATCAGGCTTTACATCTTTCAAAAGTTGAACTGCCCATTTCGGAAGTTGGTGCTGACTTGTTTGTGCTTCTGTAAAGTCCCCATCATTGTAAAGAGGATTAATATAAACTGATGTACGTCGTTCAGGTGAAGAATGTGGAGACTCACTGTCTGAAGAACTGCTGCTGCTTGGAGATGCGGATGAACTGCTAGAAGACCCAGATGATGTTGTTGATGTAGATGGACTGGATGAATCATCTTCAGAAGAAGGAAAATCAAGTTCATACCAATTTGGTGAAGTTGGTTGACTTTGAAATTTTCCATTTCTTTTACTTCCCTTAGTTTCTAATTTGTGAAGAAGATTTTCAATTTCTTCTGCACTCTTACTCTCTGTTTCATCAAAAATGACATCCTTGCTCACAATGAATTTTCCATTGGTCAAAAGACGATACCCTTTCTTCTCATTAGAATAGCCAATCATTGTGCATTTTAAACTTCTTGAGTCAAGCTTAGTTCGCTTTTCTTTCAGAACTAAGGCATAACACACTGACCCAAAAACTCTAAGATGTTTACCTCGAGGTTGGAAACCAAACCAAGCTTCATAAGGTGTGATTCCGTCTAAAGAAGCAGTTGGACATATGTTTCTTAAGTAGATAGCTGTATGAATTGCTTCCGCCCAATATGTTGAACTTAACCTCTTCAAGGTTAACATGGATCTCGCCATTCCTAACAAAGTGCGATTCATTCTTTCGACTACTCCATTTTGCTGTGGAGTGTAAACATTAGTGAGATGTCGTCTTATGCCATTTTCACTGCAATATGTTTTGAATTCATTTGAAGTGAATTCTCCCCCATTATCCGTCCTGAGAGTACCTATCTTTTCTTTGACTTCATTTTCAACAAGTTGGCGAAAAAGTTTAAACTTATCAAATGCTTCTGACTTGTTCTTCAAGAAGTAAACCCAAGTCATTCTGTTGAAATCATCAATGAATAGTAAGAAATATTTGCAACCACCAAAGGAAGTTTGTAGTGGACCACAAACATCACTGTGAACTAGTTGTAGCCGCCTGTTTGCACGCCATGAACTTGTTGGAAAACTTTCTAGATTTTGTTTTCCATAAATGCAAGCTTCACATTTTTCATTTTCCCTTTTGAATGTGGGAAGTCCTTTAACCATTCCTTGTTTCTGCAATTGAGAAAGACTCTCAAAATTCAAATGTCCATATCTTACATGCCATAGTCTGATAGGTGAAATACCTGTAGTCACTACCCCTGCAAAATCAGAATGCTTTGGAATAACTGTCCCTTTCTTCCGTAACAGTTTTCCATATTCATAACCTATCATAACTGTTTTCAAGTTCTGTTTCACTAAATTAATCTTCACTAAACCATCTTCCATAATCACCTGATGTCCTGCTTGTCGAATCGTGACTAAAGAGAGCAAATTTTTCTTGAAATTGGGTACATACCATACATTGGAAATCAATTTTTCTCCATAGTCAGGGAGAAAAACTATTACTACTCCTTGTGCTTGAAAATTGCCTCTTCCTTGGTTGTTTCCTCTACCTTGATTATTATTTCTTCCTCCTCTGTTAAAATTGTTGCCTCTGCTTTGGCTTCGACCTCGATTATGTGCTGCTTGATTCGGATTCCATCTACCTCTTCCTCGAGAACTATCTGCTGATGACTTACTTGTGCTGGCTTCTATGAGAAAAACATCTTCACCAACTTTCTTCTTCTTCCCAAAAGTTTTATCATGTTGACTTAACATTTCACAAAGTTCATCAAACTTTAGTTTTTATAATTTCCCAGTTACTTGTAAAGTCTCTAAAAAATGCGTATAGGAAGAAGGAAGCCCATCAATTACAATTGTGACCATAAAGCTATCATCAATTGCGGGAAAACCAGCATTAATAATTTCTTGCTTAATATTCTTAAGTCTGGAGAGATATTCCAGAATATCACCATCTTCAGTTAATTTTTGTTGCAACAATTTTAACTGTAGATCAACCTTCTTTGATTCAGGCTGAGTATCAAAGAGGTCTTTAAACGTTTTCAAGGCAGTCCATGCATCTGTGGCATTTTCTATATGTACATACATTTCATCATTTACAGAAGATTTAATAAGAGCTAAGGCTTTAGCATTCTTGATTTCCCATTTTTCCAGTGCATCTGCATCTGTGGGTTTATTCGGATTTACATCTCCATCACATATTCCTTGCCATAATTCATTGTAAATGAGTGTGCTTTCAATAAGACAATGCCACGTTTTATAAGATTTGGTGCCTTCAAGTTTGTCGGAATCAGAAAATAAGTTAATCAACTTAGACATTTTAGCGATGAAGAGATGCACCAAGAAGCAGAACAGAAAGGACAAGATAGTCAACACAACACAACACGCAAAAAACACGATCTATCGGGGCTTGGCCTTGACCCTCGAATAGTCGTCAAAACAGGAGAATATTGACTGAGCTTGGCACTTGGCTCTAGTCAATTTCTCAAATTTTTACAGGGCAACTTTCAAAATTTGACTTTTTACAATGGTGCTTTTGCACAACCTGGTAAAAACATTTACCCCCCCTCAAAGTAAAATTACTTTGAGTTACAATGTGATGATAAAAAAAAAAAACTTCTTAAAAACAAATTACCCAACACACCTTATCTTCCCAATTTACTAATTACAAATAAAACTCCTTATTACTCCAAAAAATTTCAAAACATCACCCTTATTACTCACCCAATTACAAATTACAAACTATATATTACAAAACCTTATCTCTCCAAATTATAAACTAAAAAAAAACTTTGTAATTCACCTTATTTCTCCTTTACAATCCCAGAAAAAAAATAAAAAATTATCCCTATCTGGGTTAGTTCCAGTTCATGCTCACTTTCTCCGGGTGTTGTGCGGTTCGGAGGCCCATACATTGACAACTTTTGAAGCCTCATTTCTTGTATTATTCCAGATATCCAATCAATATTTCATGGTAAACAAAGTTGTGATGTGTCGTATGTCTATGGCTCAAATGATGGCAACCACATTTCCACGACGCAGCCCAACTCAATTTCTTTTAAATCAAGTGCACAGGCACTTGAACAATACCATCAAGTAAAATTATGACCATTTCTAAGGTTCATGCACAGGCACTCATTTCTGGATATTCATTCTTCTCGTAAGGCGTGACCATGTTGGCAATGTTGCGCACCACGAAGGCTTCTCTCAGATTGAATTTGAGAACATGGGAAGGGCATACTGGCGAATCCGAACAGGTAAACACCATGAACTTGGGAGACTGGCCCTTGGACAATTTGGAGAACAAATCCACGTCTTTTAGGTAAACCGCTTTTCTAAAGTGGCAGAATCCTTTTTTGAGATTCTGAACTGGATCCACAAGCACCTCATCCAATCTCTGGGTCACGTCTTCCGCTGCAACCTGTTGTTGCAATTCATCAATGATTTCCTGGATTTTCTTAGCAGCGACAGAATAGAGATCCGGGGATTGACTCAATAATTTATTGAGAAGATCCATGGCTTCATTATAATTTATTGAGGGTCTTCACCACTTCCATCGTTTAGATCGGATCGGCTCCGATGGCCAACCACGCAACTGTTGTTGTTCCAAGAAATTTCGATTGCTGGAAGAGCTAGAACAATCCCAGCAATCCACTTATCCTTTCTGCCCAGCGACAACGATTACTCAAAGCAACCTCGTTCAAACAGAAACTTTAGCGCTGTCCTCTTTTTTTGTTTCAATTTACTCAAACAATTTGAAACAATCATACAAAATTCCAAGATACAGAGGCAAAATTTTTTTTCATAATAAAAAATGAATTTTAGATTTAAAAAAAAATCTAAAATCAATGATAAAATTTATTTTCCTTTTAAACAAAACTGTACAATTTCCATACCAATGATTTGTTGGCCAACTGAATGGATTTTTCCAGGACTTTATTGAGTTGGAATCTCCTCAAATCCACTGCAACATTACTGGAGCTCTGATACCACAATAATGGCAGAAGTGTCCTCAGACATGTAATTTTATTAATAAAAAAAAAACAATTACATAATTGATTTGCAAGAGCTTACACCTGAACAACCAAACACTCTTGCAATGAGCTATTTATAAGCTCCATGTCCTAACTACCTCTAATTATGGAGCACTTATTAAATAACAAGTTTCCATTTACAATAAATTCTATTCAAACCAACTAGCTAACTAATCTCCTATAATAGAGCCTAAGATACGACACATTTGGAGAGTCATATCTAGTTACAACAATATGCTAATTCTAAAAATCTCCATTAAATAATTAAACATTCTAGAATAATAATTATTAATTTAATATCTTAAATTAATAATTATTTTATTCTAATTTTATAACCTATGATAAAAATTGTATTTTTGGATCATCTAACAATATCCACCAAAGTTTTTCCCCCAAAACTTTGTTAAGTATTTCAGGGTCATCAAGTCCCAAACCTCCTTGTGTCTTAGGTCTACAGACTTTTCCCAGGCTACCAAAGCCCATTTCTTTTTCTCTTCCCCCTTGCCCTAAAGAAAATATCTTTCGATATTTTTTCATTGTTGCATAACTCCTTTAGGAGCTGGAAGGGATAAAAACATAAAGATGGGTACAGTTGAAGGACCTCTTTTGTGAGTACTAGTCGTCCTGCTAAATTTAAAGTCCTGTTAGTCCATTTCTAGATTTTGTCCTGGAGATTTTTGGTCACAGGCTCCCAAAATTCCTTGCTTAGATTTTTGTCTATTAGAGGTACTCCCAAATATTTGGAGGGTAGAATATCTCTTTGAAAGCCTATAATTCTAGATATATGCCTCTAAATAGCAATAGTATTAAAAAAGAAAATATTTGATTTGGTAAGGCTTACCTCTATACCCACAACCTTTGCAAAGCCGTTTAGGATTTGTTTTTAATCTAGAGCTTCCTTGACCGTGGGGGTACCCTGTAGCATGGTATCTTCCACAAATTATTGATGGGTCAGAGCCTCTCCATTAAAGGTATGTTTGAGACCCTTGATTTGGCCTACTGCTATGGAAACTTTTATAGCATAGCCTAGCCCTTCCATCATGAGAATAAAGAGGAAGGGTGAGAGTGGATGTCCTTGTCTAAGACCTCTCATAGGTTTAAAGGTTGTGGATGGTGAACCATTTAACATGATTGAAAAACTGGAGAAAGTTACAAGGGCCATTACCCATATTATCGAGTTATGATCGAAGCCATAAGCTTTTAGAACTTCCCTAATGTAAGCCCAACTTAGCTTATCATAAGCCTTTTCTAGGTCAAGTTGCATAATCATTCTTGCCTGCCTATTGTTCTTAAGTGAGTGAACCACTTCCTGAGCTTGAATGATATTGTTGAGAATTTTCCTGCCTTCCACATATCTAGTTTTCTCCTTAGACACGAGAGTTGGAAGAAGGGGATTGAGCCTGTTGGCAATTATTTTGGATATTATTTTTTACACCACATTGCATAATTTTATTGGTCTAAATATGTCTAGTGTCATAGCACTAACTTGCTATGGAATCAATGATAAGAAAGAGGTATTGAGCGCCTTCAGAATAATTTTGTTTCTCCTTGAGTCCTCTACCACATCGATGATATCATGCTTGACTATTCCCCAACATGCTTTAAAGAAGTCAACATTGAAGCCATCTAGACCTAGTTTTTTTCCTTTTTGGATTTATTTGATGACTCCACTGACCTCCTCTTCATTCACTGGTCTGTTTAGATTATAATTGTCTTCTCTTGTCACAAGCTTAGGAATGTGCTTTGTAAATTCATTAATGAATTGAGATCTGTCTAAAAGAGGTTCCTCAACTATGCTGGACAAATGTTGAACCATAACAACTTCTATTTCTTTGTGGGTATTGAGTTGATTACCTTGAGAATATTTGATTTTTGAAATCCTATTATGAGACCTCTGATCCATGGTAGATTTTTGAAAAAACCGTGTATTCCTTTATCCTTCTTTTAACCATAGTATCCTTGATTTCTATTTCTAGAATATCTCCTCTTGCTTCCATACTCCTTCCCATTCCCGTTGATGATGATCAACTTGTTCCTTTCTCTCCTTGTTGAATCCATTTGTGATGAGGATATGGTTAATTTATTGTAGCTTATGTTCAACTATTTTTTTTTCTTCAAAAATGTTGCCAAACTCATTCTTATTCCAATCTTTAAGCCTGAGTTTGATGTGTTTTAGTCTTTTATGTAGGAGGAACATTTTAGTGCCTTGTACTTGCATATCCTTTATCCACCATTTTTCAATATTCCTGATAAATTAAAGATGGGTGAGCAAAATATTTTCAAACCTGAAAGGTCTGTTTCTTGGAGTTCTTATAAAGGACACCTCAAATTGAATAGGCCAGTGATCCGAGCCACCAAAGGGGAGTATTGTAGCTGACAAGTCGATCCTGTAAGTATGAGGTCCTCCGAGATAATAAATCTATCCAGTTTTGAGGCCATTTAAGACTCTCCTCCCCTTTTATTATTCCAAGAGAAGATACCATTACTTGTCTCTGTGTCTACTAGCCTCATGCTTTTTATGAAATTTTTAAATGCTATGGAATCTATACCTAGTGATCTGGTTCCAATATGCTTTTGATAGGGACTTGATCATGTTGAAGTCCCCTTCGAGAATCTTGCGGATATCTAAATGCCTATTTCTTAATTCCTCCAGTGAGGTAAGAAGCTCGAGTTTGTCTTCAGTCTTTTGTGGACCATAAACATTTGTAATCAAATAAACTTCATTGTACCGCAAAGGTTGGGTGACCACTGATAGATAGTTCCTAGATGCTTCAGCATCTAGAATTCCTAGTTTTTTAGGGTTCCAAAGTATGATAATTCCTCCTGTTTTTTTGTCTGCTTTGACTTCTAGATATTCATATTTAATTAGCCATTTGTTGTGTATTTCTCTTATTTTTTCTATTGAACATTTTGTTTCTTGAATAAATATCATATCATATTTTTCTACTTTCATTCTATTGCTGAGATTTATTTGTTTCCTTTTGCTTCCTAGAACCCTAATATTCCATGTTGTAGGCTTCATTAAGAAATATTTGTAAAGGAGTAACTAGTTAGGTCTTTCATCTTACTTGAGTTGATCATGAGTTTTCCACATTCAATCAGCAGCTCATTCTATTTTTTCTTCCTCATTTCCTTCCTGGGTTCTTGGGAGCTTGTCCCCCTATTGCCTCCATAGTTTTAACCCCTTTATTGTCCTAACTATCATAATTTCTTTTGATCCCTACACGCTTTGATTGCGTTCTCGAGAGAAAGGGTTTTTGTAATCTGTTAATTTCATTTTGGGGTAGTGAATCCACTCCTTTGGTTGTTCCTTCTTCCAAGAATTTTTCTAGATCGAGATGTTCACTATCCAATATGTCCTGCAGTTCATGATCCTCCATACCCACTTCACTTGGGGTCATCTCTTGGTCCTTATCAAGCTCCATAGTGCTTAGCTAATCCTCCCTTTGTTGGCACTTAACAGGTCTATCCTCCATGCTCTCATCATTTTCCTTCTCTACAATATTGTCCTTAATTACTTGATTCGTTCCTTAATCCCCTTATGTTAGGGTCCAACCCTAACCCCCTTATTTATGTAATAGGATCGAGTCATAGCTGTAGAGTTAATAAAGCCCATATTAATAATTGTAACTGGTTAACCCGCATTTAATGAAGGGACCACAGTTAGTTGCAAATGGGCCATGGTATTAGATACACGGTATTAATAATAACCATGGTATTGCCCCATGGTATTGCATGTATGAATTATATATAAAGGATAGAGACACCCCTTGAGGAGGATGGTGTCTTATTTTGTAATTGAGCTCGGCTCTATTGGAGGTTGCCCCCTCGAAGAGGCAAGTGAACATTGCTTTTTTAATAATAAAATACTTGTTGTTACTTCTCACTGTTCTATGTTCTAGGTATATTTCTTCACATATTTGGTATTCTGGTATCGTCTTGTAGGTTAAGAGCATAAAAAGTGGTATTCGAGCGCTTTCCAGGGCCGGTGGGATCTCCAATTTTTAGCAAAATGTTTTTTGGCTAGAGACGTGTTCCATCATCTTTAAACCACGGGATTTGTCATTGAGCGCATAAACCTACATTTTTGGGGAGGCATGCACACAGGAAATACAAGAGGTGGTCATGCTTGTTGGACTCCCTTGTAACCCTTGTGGGTACCCCTTAGACTAGTAGCGCATTAGACAAAATCGTGCACAGACTGTCTTCCAAGTACCCTCTGGGTATATAAGAAGCCCCGTAGTCCCCTTGAAACCTAGCCATATATAAACCACCGGCCATCTTACTGATACAATACACCGAGAACAACACTCAGAGAGATTACTCATGCGTACGATAAGGTAGTCGGGTTGTACGGCTAAGGGTACAGTTGATCCTCCTTGGTTAGTTCCCTGAAAAATTGGGCCGAGTATGACTGTCAGACCCTTTTCTATATTGTGATTTGTAGCACCTGACACTCCTGGAGACCATAGTCCACTGATTTATCTCTGGATCATGCATAATATTTTCCAGATTAGCTCTCACAAGTGGGGTTTTATTGCCGCAGCAGCAATTAGCTCCATCATTCAGATCTCTCAAATCAGCCATTTAGATATCTCAGATCCATCAGATCCACAGCAAAAATTAATTCTGTCATTCAGATCTCTCAGATCATCCATTTAGATCTATCAGATCCATTAGATCCGCCATCCAAATCTGAGTAGTTGTGTGGGTTCCTATACTTGGGCATGATTTTCGCAGGAATTTTGGCAACATTGACATTTCTGGGATTCAGCTACTGTAGTATTCCTAAGCAAGGAGTAAAAAATTCTGAGACCCCCCGAGGCACTTATTGGTGACTTAGCCCATCAGAATCAGGACGATGAGTTGAGCAAGGTTGTACCATTCAATTGTTAGTGCCAAAAAATTCGGCCGGTCCTAAATTTCAAGTACATCGAATCAGTGCATGATACAAACAAGAGCTCAAGCTATGGAAAATGAGAGGATCGACAAACTTGAATCAAAATTGAACGAGGTCCTGTTGTAGCTGTAGAAATTAAATACAACACTCTCTAAGGGCAAGGTGGAGGCATATATTCACAATGAAAACATTGAGGGCAAGTCTAGCTAGTCTCTTCACCTCTTTGGCACCCACCAACAATCCCATCTGCGACCACCCAAGCTCGACATGTATAAATTTGATGGCTCTCACCCAGCTGCGTGGATAGCACAAATGGAGCAATATTTCACATTGAATTACCTCCTAGATGATGCGACTCAACTTAGTGTGGGTATCATGTACTTGGACAATGAAAGATGGCAATGGTGGCAATGGCATCAACGTTGCTATGGAAGGCCCTTGACTTGGGAGAAATTCAAAAAAATATCTTATGGATCGCATTGACCATGACTCGTATTTTGTGGGTCATCTCACTAAGCTCTGATAGACAAGAATGGTGAATGAATATATTGCTGCCTTTGAAGCCTTAGCTTTCCGCACTGTAGGTCTACATGATGAGTTCTACATGGAATGTTTTTTCAGTGGTCTCAAAGAAGCCATACAAGCCCACGTTCGACTGCAGCACCCTAGCTCATGGCTATAGGCTTGCAGGATAGCTCATGAAGTAGAATGTTTGTTAGTGGCCTAGTTCAATTGCCAAAATTTCATCGCCAAAGGTCACCCTCCACAGGCTCAATGCACTACCCAAACACTCCAGGTTCAAAAGGTGTCACCAGCAGAAATGGCAGAAAGAAGAAAGCAAGGATTATGTTACTACTATGATGAGAAATACTCCCTCAGGCATAGATGCAAGGAGCCCAAATTCTTTCAAATTGGTGTTATTGATCACAATTCATCAGAGGAAACCCCACCATTTGAGGAACCAGAGGAGGAAGAAGAGGACAACCAGCAAGAAAATGTACCTGAAGAACCAGTTATCTCGCTACATGCTTTAGCAGGGATTTCTTCAACCCAAACTCTCAAAATCAGAGGTTTTATTAAGCATCGCCCAGTAGTAGTCTTGATTGATAGTGGAAGTACACATAATTTTATCCATCAAAGAGTCACAGAAGCAGTGCATTGCTTTTTCCGAGCAGTTCCTAATTTCCAGGTCCAAATTGCTGATGGGAGGACAATGAAATGTGAAGGCCACTGTGAAAATGTCAAACTTCAAATGGGGAAATATCAGTTAAAGACCCACATGTTTTCCATACACATGGGAGGGTGCGATATTTTCCTCGGTGTTGAATGGTTGCACACACTTGGCCTAATCACAATGGATTTCCAGGAGTTATATATGAGCTTTAAGTAGAAGAACCACACGCATACGATCCGCGGACTCCAGGTAGGAGCTCCCTCTATCATCAACTCACATCGGATGGAAAAATTGTTAAAAAGGGGCCACTCGGGAGTTGTAGCTCAATTCAATGCCATCCAGGCCTTCAAGCCCAATTCTCTTCATATTCATCCTAATATGCAACAAATATTAAACAACTATATGCCAGCCTTTGACAAGCCTCATGAGCTTCCAACCTCGAGAGGGGAACATGATCATATCATTACCTTGGTCCCAGGGGCCCAACCACCAAATGTGTGCCCATATAGAGATGTGTTCGCCCAAAAGAATGAAATTAAGAAAATAATAATCAAGGAACTCTTGGAAGCAGGCGTCATTCGTCCCAACATTAGTCCTTATTCTTCGCCAGTGGTCATGGTGCTCAAGAAATATGGGGAATGGCGTATGTGTCCAGACTTCAGGGCCCCCAATAAGTTGACAGTCCAAGATAAATTGCCCATCCCGACCTCAATCTGTATAGAGGTTTCTATGGATTTCATTACAGGTCTTCCAAAGCCAGGAAATAATCTATTCATCATGGTGGTTGTGGACAGAATTTCTAAGTATGCTCATTTTTGCACCCTACCCCACCATTTTACACCGAATTTGGTCACTCACTCTTTCATGGATCAGATTTGCAAATTGCATGGCATTCCCACTTCCATTGTGTTTGATTGTGACCTGATCTTCACTAGTAACTTTTGGCAAGAGCTCTTCCACCTACAAGGTACCCAACTACAACTCAGTACTTCATATCATCCTTAAACTGATGGTAAAACTGGAGCATTCAACAAATGTCTGGGGACCTACCTTAGGTGTTTCACTTCAGAAAAGCAACATCTCTCGGTACAGTGGTTACCTCTAGCCAAATGGAGGTATAACACCAACTATCATGCCACCACCAAAATGACTCCATATGAAGCAGTTTATGGTCAACTCACTCCTTCCCCTACTTCTTATATCAAGGGATGCTCAAAGGTACAAGCAGTGGATCAACTTGTACAGAACCGCATAACCATGTTGACCCACCTTCGTGAGAATCTTCATTGAGCCCAGAACTGCATGAAGCAATAGGCAGATCAACATTGCTTAGAACACAAATTTCAAGAAGGGGATTAGGTATTTTTGAGGCTGCAACCATATAAGAAAACATCACTCAAAGACAAGGGTTGTCAGAAATTATCTCCAAAATTCTACGTACCATATCAAGTACTTCAGTGCATTAGAGAAGCCACCTACAAGCTCGCTTTGCCACCCACTACAAATATCCATTTAGTCTTCCATTTCTCATGCCTCAAGAAAGTAATTGAGAACCATTGTAGAATTCAAACCAATCTACCTGAAGTGGATGAAGAAGGATCAATCTGGCTCCACAATCAAAGAAGTCCTTGTCAAGTGGAAAGACACCTCTTCGGAAGATGCAACCTGGGAACCAGCTACTATCCTTCAGTAGTTTCCGCTGCTTCAGCCTTGAGGACAAGGCTATTCTTATGGGGGAGGGCATGTTAGGGTCCTACCCTAACCCCCTTATTTATGTAATAAGATCGAGTCATAGCTTTAGAGTCAATAAATCCCATATTAATAATTGTAAGTGGTTAACCTGCATTTAATGAAGGGACCACAATTAGTTGCAAATGGGCCATGGTATTAGATTGATGGTATTAATAAGAACCATGGTATTGCCCCATGGTATTGCATGTATGAATCCTATATAAAGGATAGATACTCCCCTTGAGGAGGATGGTATCTTATTTTGTAATAGAGCTCAGCTCTATTGGAGGTTTCCCCCTCGAAGAGGCAAGTGAACATTGTTTTTTGAATAATAAAATACTTGTTGTTACTTCTCACTATTCTATGTTCTAGGTATATTTCTTCGCATATTTGGTATTCTGGTATCGTCTTGCAGGTTAAGAGCATAACACCTTCTTCTTCTTTTAGTGCCTTTAGCCTATTATAACTAGGTTGTTTTTCCTCATTTTTTTTTATCCCTCATTTTCCTCTGCCCCCCACCTTGGTAAAGCTTTCAGTCTCTTTACCTGAGGTTACTTTGATACTATTCTCCATTTTACTTAAAGGGCAGTCTCTGAAGAGGTGCCCATGTTCATGGAATTTGCGACATCTGAAGGGTACATGTTCATAGTCCACCGCCTGTACCCTTTCTTCATCATATACTTCTAGGATTATTTCCTCCAAGAAAGCCCCAGAAAGGTCCATTTCCACGCACATTTTCGCAAAGGAGGTATATTTTCCTAGCAGAGTGGCTTCTGAAACTTTTAACAAATGTCCTAGTTTATTACCTATGGATTTTAATGATTCTGGCAGCAAGTAGTCTAGAGGTAGGGAATATAGTCTTACCCAAATTGGCACCGAAGTAAATGTTTCTCATTCTGAAACAAATTTCATGACCCAAGGCCTCATATAGATGCCTGCATCTACATAAAAGTAGGGTCCCCCTTCAAACACCTTGTCTTTATCCACTAGGTTCATAAACACAACTCTGAAGAAACCCTTGGATCGAAGGGGTAGATCTATTTCTCCCTTAGTTTTCCAATGGTTCTTTATCCATGCGTGTAGTGCTTTCTCCGTTGGCCAAAACCCCATGAATTTACATATCACCGAATAAGTCGCCATGTGATTCTTGTGTGCTTGTAGCACTAGATCGCTTAACACAACTCGGGGTGTAATGGCTGCCTTAGGTTTACATGGTCCCGTCCTACTGCTGTGGTCTACCTTATGACTGTCTACTCCTGTATGCTTATCCCTTCCGACTTCCTTCTACATTTCTGCCTACCTCTGTGCTCTATTGTATTCTTGTTTTCCTTTGTTTGTACCCCCTACTTCCGCTTCCATATGCTTCTTGAAGCGGTTTGATACAACTTGACTGTAGGAGGGAGTGGAGCTCCCCTCTTCTCGTCCCTCCATGGTGCCCAACTCTGAAACCCTACAACAAACCCTAGTTCCATGGGTTTTCAAAGCTCCCCCATGTAAAAAAATCATTTTATAGAATGAGCTTCATTCTAAAGGTCAATTTGTTTTAGGTCAAAGCACCCATTGTGTTCTTTTATGGTTTTGTCATATAGTCAAAGAGTCAAGAGAGTCATTAGCGTATGTAATAGACCTTATTCAACATCTTGTATCAAGTCAAAATAATTTATTTGAGTCAAATTTATTGCAAAATGTCCCTCCAAGACCAAGTCGACTTAGAAAACATCATGTCGACATAAAAAAAAAGAAGTTTGCCTCATTAAGGGAAATTCAAGCTCCTTAAGAAGTCTATATATTAGAAGAAATTCGACCTTATCTGAAAGAAACCATCAAGCAAGTTCAATAAAAAAAAGAGGAAGTCCAAAAGATGAGAAGTAGGAGAAAAGGATAAGAAAGGGGCTAGAGAAAAACAAATCTTCAATTTTAAGGTCAAAATTTCAGTCATGTGTGAAGAAAGGCTAGGTCTTCTATTTCTACAAAGGAAGAAATTCTAGATCTCTAAGGAAGGCCAAAATCTGTGATGAAAATGCAAGACACATTATAATTGTTTCTAAGAAAGAAGAAGCAATCCACATGAAGAAGAAAGGAGGCATAAATTATCTTATTTATCACACTTCTGAAAATTTGAAACTATTGTATAAGGGAAGAAAAATATGATACTTTAGTCAAGGAAAAAAGTTGTCATTGAGACAAAGAAGTTGCAGAAATTTGTTGGGTTTGAAGTTGTTGAAGTTTCTAGAAGGAAAAAATGTTGGCATTATGATTCAGGTTTGGTGCTATGACACAGGTGTTGTACTTGATGGAAACTCAATCAAGTGGCAAAGAATTATGATTCAGGTTTGGTGCTATGACATAAGTTTTGTACTTGATAGCAACTCAATCAAATGGAAGCTCTCTGTTCAGGCTCTCAAAATCATAGAAAAAGAGATACCCGCAAGTGAGCCTAAGAAAAGCTGCGGACCCATACGTGCCCCGAAGAAGAAGTGCAGACATACCCGCAGGTTCTCCGAAGAAAAGGTGCGGGCATCAAATTCACTCACTTCAATGCAGAGAAGCGCGTGCGCGTGGGAATTTCTATGATTGGTCCATGGTATTTAGTCCGACGTACATGATCCTATGGTTTTGGTCCGTGGTATAGCATCTAAATATTGAACCCTGGTTTTGGATCCCTTGTATTGGTTTTCGATGGTTTTGTCCCATGGTTTGAGTAAGGGCTTGCCTATAAAAAAAGGAAAGGAGATCACTTGGCTAGTCACTTGTGAAATTTGAATATCTTAAGATCTGAAATTTTGGGTGATCGGTTTGAAAAGCTAGGTGAAATCTCTAAATTGTAAGGTGGATCTATTGATGGTTTGCGATCTCTCTGGCGCATGATCAGATCTGTGTATCTGACTGTCTTTGGCACATTCGAGGACTGTTAATTTGGCTCTATTCGGAGGTCCACAAGCGATCCACAATGCAGGTGCAGGGGGTCCACAGCATAGCAGAAGGCGCAGGTGCGAAGGTACGCAATGTAGCAGAAGGCGCAGGTGCGGGGGTCCGTAGCGCAACAGAAGGTGCAGGTGCTGGGTTCTGCACGACAGCAGAAGGCGCAGGTGCGGAGGTACACAGAGCAGCAGAAGGCACAGGTGCGGAGGTACGCTGTCGGGTAGACAGTGCATGTGCGGAGCTGTGCAGTCCAGACACAGAAAATCTACGGATATTTGCAGGTTTCTAGTGGTGAAGTTGCGGAATTTTCTTAAAATATTTGTTAGCTGCCTTTTTTTTCTATTGATGCAGAGTTCTAGGTTTAGATTACTGGTATTGCTTTTTTGGTTACTGCATTCTGAAAAGTTATTGGTTGACTCATTGGGTGATTGTAAAAGGATATTGGTTGATTCACATGTGCTTGATGATTATTTGATGTTCATGGATCGAGTTTGAAAATTTATGAAACGTGGTCCTTGGAAGAAAATAAGTAGGTCAGCACCTACGTACTAGTAGATCAGCTATTACAAGAGCTAAGGATTTGTAGCTCCATTCCAGGAGAGACTGGAAAATGAGAGAGGGTTGTAGCTCTCAGCAGCTTGTAGCCTGCATACTGGTAAAGGACTACACTAGTACAAAATCATTGTAAAAGGCTATAAATACTCTATTAGGATGTCTATCTCAATCAGAATTCGTGAAGGTTATGCAGTATAAATCCGCAAAATAAATATGGGACAAGATTGTTCTGAGCTATGAAGGAGATGAACAGGTAAAATGAGCAAAACTTCAAACCCTCAGAATTCAGTATGAAAATCTCAGAATGCACAATGATGAAAGTGTGGCTAACTATTTCCTTCGTGTACATGAGATTGTTAATTGTATGAAAAATTTGGGTGAAGAAATAAAAGAGGCTGTTGTGGTTGAAAAGATTCTAAGATCTTTGTCCCCTAGGTTTGAAACTAAAGTTTCTGCAATAGAAGAGAAAGAGAATCTATGAAATCTTACCATGTCACAGCTGCACGGAATTCTGACTGCTTATGAAATGAGGAAAGGAGGACCATCAAATAGGAGAGAAGCTGCCTTCAAGGCTTTAGGCAAAGGAGATTACTATGAGTCAGGATACGTGTCAGAAGAAGAAGAAGAATAAAATTTTTTCAAAAACCTTCAATGGGGTGCTGGACGATTCCGAGGTAAGTTACCTTTCAAATGCTTTGCTTGTGGAAGAGTCAGTCACTATGCTGCCAAATTTCCTCATAAGGATAACTTTGACAAGGGGAAGGAACCTGTTAGATGGAATAAGAAACAGAATGCAAATAAGAAAAGCTATTACACTCATGAAGATAGTGATGGACTTTCAAATAGCGACGAAGATGAACGAGGTAATAATTATAAACTTTTAATGGATTTTGAAGATGATGATTACATGGATGCTATAGATGAAGAAGGTCTTTATGAATAGATTTCTAAACTCAAAATTTGTTTAGAAGAGAAAAATGTGATTATTGATTCTCTGCAATGTCAACTGGCTAAAAGGGAAAAACATCATGAAAAATTGGAATGTGAAATTGTTGGTCTTAGAAAATAGATTGAGAAAACAAAAGCTCTTAATCTTCAATTTGTTAAAGGATCTGAAACTCTGGATGAGATTATCAACGTACAACGTTCTCCACTAATCAAGACAGGTCAGGGATATAATGGAGAAACATCTCAAGCATCCACCTCCAAAAGCTACCTTGTTGCAGCAAGAAGGAGTGAGCAAAGGCCTAATAGAAATCATCAGGGACAGTTTACCTCAAGAATGAACAAAGACTATCAAGAAAATCGGGGGCAATCTACCTTAAGGACAAACAGAAGCCACAACCAGCCACAGGTAAAAGCTTCCCAATTTTCCTCAAGAATGGATGTCAATAGAAACTACAATCGGTTGGTTGATAGATTTGATAATCGCAGGAGTTTCTTCAATGGCCAATGTTTCTCTTGCCATAACTTTGGTCACAAAGCAGCTCAATGTGTTGCCTATAAGACAATCATGACTAGAGAAGCTCAAAAAGAAAGAAGTATGACTGGAATCACGAAAATGACCTATAACAACTTTTCCACCCTTGAAAGTGAAATTGAATGTTCTATTTGTAATAACTTCGGTCATGAAGATTCTGAATGCAGGAGCAGGTTTCAGAAGACAACTCAGAAGGAACAAACATCAAATGCCAGAACATGGAGAATGAAGGAACCGAAACCAGAAAGATGTGGGATAGCTTTATATGCAGAAGGACATGAAAATAAATGGTACATCGACAGTGGATGTTCGAAGCATATGACAGGTGATAAAGAAAAAATTCAATCATATAGTGCTTTAGAAAAGGGAAAGAAAGTTTCTTTTGGAAATGATACCCCTGCAGTCATAAAAGGAAAAGGCATTGTTCAGTTGAAAGAAAAAGTCAAAGATGGAAATGTTTTGTATGGTGATGGCTTGAAGCATAATCTACTATGTGTCAGTCAGATGTTCGATCAAGGAACTGAGGTAATATTTCGATCAAATGGATGTAGTGTTCGTGATCTTGATACAGGAAAAACAGTGATCAAAGGCACAAGAACTCCAAATAATTTATGCATATTTGAAGAAGGACAACAACAATGCTATTTGAGCAAAAATGATGAACACTGGTTATGGCACTGGAGGTTGGGGCATCTAATTTTTTCATAGATAAGGAAAGCATGCAAGTACCAGGCAGTTCGTGGTCTTCTAGACATCAGAATTCCAGACAACACAATATGCAAATCATATCAGTTTGGTAAGAAAACCAGAACTAACTTCCCTAAGAAGGAAGGATCAGCTAGCAGGCCACTTGAACTTGTCCATACTGATGTATGTGGCCAATCTAGGAAAAGGTCACCTCGAGGAGAAGAATATTTCATATTATTCATTGATGACTTTTCCAGGATGTGTTGGATAGGACTTATGAAGCACAAAGATGAAGCCTTTGAAAAGTTCAAATCATTCAAAGCCTTGGTGGAGAACGAGTCAGATCACAAAATAAAATGCCTCAGGTCTGATAGAGGTGGGGAGTTTACCTCAAAAGAATTTTTCGACTTCTGTGAAGAACATGGAAAAATAAGGGAATTATCTACAGCTAGGACTCCTTAGGAAAATGGAGTAGTGTAAAGGATGAACAGAATGGTTCAACAAATGGTTTGTGATATGCTTGATGAGTCTGGAACTCCCGCAACCTTCTGGGGTGAAGCTGAATTTGCTGCGGTTGTTATTCTCAACAAAACAAATGTCCAGGTGAACAACACTCAAACTCCTCATGAGCTCTGGTATGGTGAGACTACTTCGGTAAAACATTTCAAAATTTTTGGAAGCAAATGCTATATTAAGAATAATGATGAACATCTTGGCAAATTTGAACCTAAAGCAGATGAAGGCATTCTCCTTGGTTATTCTCCCCACAGCAAAGCATACAAGTGTTACAATAAAAGACTTGGAAGAATTGTTGACAGCATTGATGTAGTGGTTGATGAAGAAGGAAACATTCCTAGGCAAGTAAACTATGAAAATATTGAAGAGGATGAAGACCATCCTTCAAATCAGACTGATGATGAAGAATAACCTCAAGAGGTACCAGAGGAATAGATAAGGATAGAAGAGAAGACTCCATCCAGGTACGTTCAGAAGAATCATCTAGAATCTCAAATTTAGGGGTAGAAAGAGGCAGGTATACAAACAAGAAGAACAATTGTAGAAGCCTCAAGCTATTTGGCATTGCTCTCCCCCACTGAACCACAAAATGTAAAAGAGGCATGCAAAGATGAATGCTGGGTCAAGGCAATGGATGAAGAACTTGAGCAGATCGAAAAGAATAACACTTGGGAGTTGGTTTCTAGACCAAAAGATAAGAATGTTATAGGGACAAAATGGATCTTTAAAAACAAGTTGAATGAAAGTGGGGAAGTGATTAGAAACAAGGCCAAACTTGTTTGTAAAGGGTATGCTCAAAAAGAAGGAATAGACTTTGAAAAAACTTTTGCTCCCATTGCTAGACTTGAGGCCATCCGAACGTTCCTTGCTCTCTCAAGCTTTCAGAAGTTCAAAGTATTTCAAATGGACGTGAAATCAACCTTTCTGAATGGAGACTTAGAAGAAGAAGTGTACATTGAGCAACCAGATGGTTTCATTCTTGGGAATGATACAAATCTTGTATGTAGACTAAAAAATGCTCTCTATGGTCTTAAATAGGCTCTAAGGGCTTGGTACTACTGTTATAGACAATTTTGTGCCTTACAGCAACAAGCATGAATTGTCAATAATCCAAGGGATCCAAAGTTCCCTAAACATGATGTTCCTACCCCTAGAGGAACAAGATCAGCAAACCAACAGCTCTCAGATCAGTTCTCCACCTGAAAACACTCAAAAACAAGCAATCCTGAAATCAAAGCAGGTGCTCCACTAGGCTTCTGCGCTGAAACACAACTGCTCCATGGTGTACCTGCGTTGCAAAGCAGGTAGAACAAAGCCCACCTGCATTGGGTGAGTTTGGACATGTGGCACAGTGAGTCATTGCTTTGGAATCTTCCAAAAATGACACTTGGATCAGGTATTTCGCCTTGTGATGAGTCAGAGGCTTTGTTTCTCCAAGTGGAAGCAAGGTTCACCAAGTGGACTCAAGAACTGAAGATCAACTAAAGATTAACTGAAGAGAGAGAGGACACAAGGCAGCTACACATCAGTTGCAAGATGACTCATCCTTTCTCAATTCATCTATATATTGAGCTCTCTCCTATGAGCTCAGGAGGCTGGAATTTTGTGCAAAGTAATGATATGCTGTTGGTTTCATTCTTGAGTTATTGGGTGATTGTTTGAGAGAGGTGAAGAAGAGCAATTCTTTCTGCTGGGAGGTGTTGCTGGGTTGGAGCCTGCAATGGTTGTAATACTCTCAGAACCTTTATTTCTTCATTAATAAAAGCTATTGAGGTTCTTCTATGTGCTCTTGTTTCAATTATATGTTGTGATGATTGCATGTTTGGTTTACACTAATCCATGAACCAGTTATGATTGCATGCCTCTTGTAGTTTCCTTCTTTGTTGTTTCGCAGGATCTCATTGTAGCTGGGCGAGCAGAAGGACAAAGAGCTAGGAGCAAGCGGCCAAAGAGGAGAGTTTGGATTCGACATTAAGCGCAAGGCAACGGTTAGTGCCTTCTCCATTCTCTTTTGCTTTCATAAAGAAGTAAACCTTCAGTAGTTTGTTTTACAGTTGTTGCTAAGGAACTGTCACCCTTAGAGTGGAATAGGGTCATCCGAGTCGGATACTTTTCCCTACAACAAACTGGCGACTCCGCTGGGGATCGTATCCATTTGATTGTGTTTGTAGTATTTTGCTATTCATTTCCTGAACAAAAGAGTACCGAATCGAAAAGCTTTTGACTATATCAAAAGCGAAGTAGAGGGCAGCTACTCTTGCTCATTTTCTGAGCAGATTCATGATTTGAAGAGCTGATCTACAAAGATCCTTGTAAGCTCTTAGTGATAGCTTTGCACCTTCTAAATCATCCCTTTGAGTGTGCTTGACTGATTGCTTCTGATTTGAGCAAAAACCATGCATTTTTGAGAAAATTATGACCCGAAAACTGTGAAAACGCAATTCTCGTTTTCCAAAGCAGGTAGTACACAGGCTACCTGCTTTGCAACGCAGGTCCCAAAGGGGCTACCTACGCTGAGAGCCAGTTTGGCTGTGCAGAGCCTGCGTTGGCCCAAATTTGCTTAGTGCATTTGGGGTTTCCTCCTTTCTCTTGCCTGTTTTCACTTAGTTTTGCTGCTAGGTGTCAGTCTTGTGCCTGTTTTGAAACCAATATTACTTGCCATCATTCTGCCTCTGTTATATAACGAAATTGTACTTGTTCTTTGTATTTCTTACTCATTTACAATTTCCCATAATGAAGAGTAAACTAGTCATGCTTTTGGCCTCTTAGATCTGAACCTGTGTTAGGCATTTTGCTGGTCTAAAGAGTTAGCTCGTTTGCTGTCCATAACTGATTAGTCATTTTACTTTCGTTAGTACGGTTTGATTTCATGTATTTCCAGTGATTAAGCAAGTGAATCTTAAGGTGTCTTTTGATTTTGGACAAACTTGTTTACTTTCGCTTTAAATCGAAATCAAAGTTATATAACCACTTTCTTTTTGTATCCATCCACATTAAGAAAGGCAAAAGAAAATACATGCATTGTGCATTTTGCATTTGAAAAAGTTTGCATGATGATTTAGGAGAAAGTGCATTAGTTTGTGCTGTATGAACTGTGTGAAAAGAATTTTCCTTTCTTCTCCCTCAGTAGCTAAGATTTTCATCAATCAAAAAGATTTGAAAAAGCTTGCTTCTCATCTTAGGCTGCATTTAGGAATTTGTCATATACATATCGTGGTGAACCTTGAAAGGCAAACTTTAAAAAGATCAACTTAAAATATACTGAATGAACCTAACAACGCATTTGAAACATAACGCAAACATCTAGAGGTCTAGGTAGAGACGTGTTCCGGCGTCGTTAAACATAGTGACTGTCGATCTCTACGAAGGTGGGTGATTCCTCCTGAGAGTCGGTGGCACTAATACGGACTTGTGCTCCCACGTATCGTCGCGTATATATTGGGAGACCCCTATAGGCAATTATCCTTTATCCTTAGGAAGCCGTGTCGGCCGCCCTACTGATCGCGATGCAGTGAACACAGCATTCACGAAGATCGACCACTCGTACCGTAAAACGTATTCTGTGGTTTCGCGAAAGGTTTGGCACACCCTCTGCCTAGATCTCCAGAGCAGTTTCTTTTGGCCCTTTTTCAAACTCTATAACTGAAAAGGTCCAACCGAGCATTTGTCACTTTGGGCTCGTTAATACATCGAAGGAGACTAGAGTCATCTTTAGCTTTTTCTCGACTCTTAAAACATGAAAAAGCAAAGTTATGTTTAAAAGCGTCTAATAAAATTCATTCAAATCGGAAACACAAATTTTCCCCTTTATATTTTAGTTGATCGAGTAATCCGCAATCGTGGAAGAAATTCAATTGAATATCCGTCGTTCTCGGAGGCTTGCGAGTCAACCGTCTTTGTCTCCGGAATCGAAAACAATCCGGACAAAGCGAGCTCGTCAAACCAGTTCAAAATCTCCTTTAAAAGTTAGAACAAGCGTTCCAACAACATCGGAGATTCTGGTCACTCCAAACATTTCCGGAAACCCTGCCTCTATAGAAGAAGTTCAATCGCCACAGAGGGACGGTAATACTGATCCTAGTCTGGGGGCAAATACTTGTATGACTGAACCAGTTCCATCTGTAACCGGTCCAGAGAGTTTTGTTCCTCAAACATCCGTCGCGGTCGATACAACCCCTTCTTCGGCATCGGAAATCTTTTACAGACCTGACGGTCTTCCTCTTCCACCTGGTCTGATTGCGATAGAGGAAATTATAGAAGAACCGCAAGTATCCACTCCAATTCAATTTGGAGTAGGGGTCACTCTATTTCCTGCTACAACAGAAGTTTGTCCATCACCAGTGGAAGTTCCTGTAGAATCACTAGGTGATCAATTGGATAGACTAAAAATGACTGAACAACCGTCGACATCTAGGACTGTGTCGAATGACACGGCGACGACAGAATTACCTGCTGCAAATCCAACAATGTTCGCCGGCATACCATCTGTCCCAACTAGCTCGCAGTCGCTAGAAGGAGTCCACCAAGAGACTATCTCGACAGTATGGTCTGTTCCTGTTTGTTCCGGAGTAATGTCTGGTAACTCTCATGGTGAGGCTCATCAAATTGACCCTTTTGGGAATCTAATTAGGCCATCCACTCCTCCAGGACAGTCAATTGCCTTGAGTTCTGGGTTGCTACCGTATGGGGGGCAGTACCCATACGGGAGTTCTCAACCTTATTCCAGTTATGGCGGAATTGCAACGAGTAGTTGGGTACCTATGCTATCCCAGCCACCGAGAGTTGTATATTCTATGCAACAGTGTGTACCTGTGACAAACATCCCAACTACACCGGCTATTGTGACCGTGTCGCAAGTTCAAACAATCCCTGTTGTATGTCAACCTCAGATTGCTCAGGTTCTCGTGCAACAGCCCCTTGACCCTGCGACCCAACCACAATCACCTACTGGTGGGACAACACAAGTACAGTTGGGTACAACTACCCCACATCTTGGTCCAATGGTTAGTGTAGCGCAACAACCCATGGTGTCGCAACCGTGGATAATGCAATACCAACAGCCGCAATTCCAACAAGTGTACCAAGGTTCTGAACAGCAAATATTTGCGAATACTGGACAACCATATATTCAAAATGGTCAAAATCAACCACTTTATAGTGGTCAAGTCCATCAACCGTATTCATCATACCAACATCAACTCCATTATGCTGGTATGCAAAGACCGACTGTTCAGGCGATTCCATCGTATCCTGGTTACGCTTCACCTAACTTGAACCAGCAGTTACCATTCGTGGCGACTTTAGAGTTGCCTGATTTACATCGGTTAACAAACGATCCAATTGCTTACGCCCCTTGGTGGCTAGTGATTCCGCACAAACTTCCATCCGACATTCCTAAATTCAATCGAAATCCAGGTGAAGACCCGTCGAATCATGTAATGACATTTCATCTATGGTGTTCGTCGAACACTTTAAATGACGATTCGATAAGGCTTCGCCTCTTTCAGAGGACATTGACAGGTCCAACGGCAAAATGGTATATAGAATTGCCTAGAGCTTCGTTCGACAATTTTGGCTCCCTTGCCACGACATTCTTGACCCACTTTCAATTACCAATAAGGTATGAAACAGGAACAGAGATATTGACTAACTTCAAACAGACAACCGCAACTCATATATCAGATCATATACATGAGTGGCGACGTCGACGAAGAATGGTTAAAACATACGTTCCTGATCAGCTTTTAGCTGAGTGGTTTATAAAGTCATTACTTCCGGCTATAACGGAAGATGTAGCAAAGGGAGGAGTCGTAACAGAAGAGCAATTTATCGCTCGTGCACAATACTTGGATTTAGTGTATACTCAGTCCGGCACGCTCTATGACAAAATACCAGACGCCCCTAGACCAGAGTTTTCAATCCCTCCTCGTCCTAAATCAAATAGTGACTCTCATGCCGGCGATGGCGTGATTGGCACGGCAAACACGAATCCGAAAAGGGCCAATCAAAAGAAGGCCCGTAAGGATTCGAATCAAAATGCGCATGAAGAATTTCTTGCTTCGGAAGTAAATGCCGTATCGACAGATAAAGGCAAAGAAACCAATCAACCAGGAAGCAAGAAGAATCAAAACAAAGGGACGAAGAATAAACAAGGTGGGTCATCCCCTAAGAAAAATTCTTCAAACCCTCCTGGGAATAGGAAACGGTTTCCGTGTCAAATATGCGATGACAAAGATCACAACACTAAGGATTGCCCATTCAAAGCTGAGCTAAAGAGGTTCTTTAAAAGTCCTCATACCTCAACTGTGTCAAGTGATCAATTTCCTAACCCAGGTCAAAATCTGGTTGATAGTGGAAACGCTTCCCCGTCCCAAGTACTTATGTTGTCGATTTCGAAACAGCAAAATGATGCTTTAATTTCGACAAGGAGCAAAGATTATGGGAATCCACAGGTGTCGAGCGATAAAGGGACAGATCAACCTAGCAGTTCGACGACAACTTCGGCAGAAGTTGTACCCCCCATCACACATGAATTAACAATAAAACCGCCAAAGGGAGTAGTACACAAGTCGACATTTAATCCTCGTGCCAGAGCGGCACAGCATTACAACATAGTAGAAGATTTGGCGCAATCGCCATCTGCTATGTCGACTCTTGAGGTATTACAGCATTGCCCATCCCAAAGGCAGGCATTGTTATCAACAATTGGTGGGGTGGATCCTAAAGATTCCAATCTGGTATCCTTTGATCACAAAGGGTATGATCCTCAGTTGCCGGCTCAATTAGCTTTCCTCGTCCAAGTGAAAGCCCTCAACAAAACAGTTCATAGAACGATTATTGATGAGGGAGCATCGACGTGTATTATGTCAAATGAGTTGCTGGAAAACTTTAGGATCTCCAACCTTGTCGCGATCATCGACGACATTAAAAGCATTCGACGGGAGAATATATACCCCTTACGGTATCCTTAGTAACCTGAAGGTTGAACTAGGGGGCAAAACAGTAGAAATAGATGTTGAAGTCATCGATGGCAATCTTGACTATAACATCCTACTGGGAAGGCCATGGATTTATGCCATGCAAGCTGTTGTGTCGACTTATTTTAGGAAGATCGCATTCCCCTTTGAAGGAGGGATTACGGTCGTCGATCAACAAAACTTCCTCCCTAATGGTTCACAAGTTACAGGAAGCGTTCCCATGATCCATGGCAGCGACCGGTCGATTCAAGACATTGGAGTAGGTCTGTTGAAAGACCCCACTATGATGGGAACTTTCGCGCTACCACCTCCTATTTGTATAGGAAATGTACCATTTGTAGCAACGTGCAATATGGTATCCACCTTGAAAGTCACAGAAGGCAGAGTCGCTATGGATCATGCAATGGTTTTGCCACCAAGCCCCATTGAAATATTGTAGCAATCAATGTTTCATGCGTGGGAGGCAAACCCAAATCAACGCTCGTCGAGCATTTGGGTAGATAGATCTAGGGAATATGGTACCCCATTAGATCCTTGGTCGAAAGTACATGGGACTGACGAAGGAATCTTACAATCAATGATGATTGAGGGGGCACCATGGAATGATCACCACCATCGTTCCCTTCTTCCAGAATACGAAGAAGATACTCAGAAAGATCTTTACCACCCTTCAGTCTTTGAATTCCTAACAAATACTGTAAACATGGTGGATTCCGAGCGAAACTTATCAAATATCGAAGAGACTATAGCCATAAATATCTCGACAAAACCTGATGTTGTAGAGAATATTCATGTTGGCAAAGGTTGTTCCCCTTCAGAACTGAAAATATATAACGCTCTCTTTCGTGAATTTAGAGATGTCTTTGCTTGGTCATACGATGAAATGCCAGGCATCGACTCGAGTATCGTTGAACATGAAATTAAAATGTATCCTGATGTCAAACCAGTAAGACAACGGCTTCGACAGGTGCACCCTAAAAAAGCCGCTGCCATTAAAGCAGAAGTTGAGAAACTTCTCCATGCTGGATTCATTTACCCGGTTCCTCTAACCGATTGGGTATCGAATATTGTCCCTGTTATGAAAAAATAAGGGACGATAAGAGTGTGCGTCGATTATAGGGATGTAAACCAAGCTTGTCCAAAGGACAACTACCCTACACCCTTCATCGACCAGATAATTGATGAATGCGCCGGATGTGAAATCTTTTCCTTTATGGATGGATTTTCCAGGTATAATCAAATAAATATCCGCCCACAGGACCAGTCGAAGACTGCATTTATATGTCCGTGGGGCACGTTCGCTTATCGAAAATTACCCTTTGGCTTGAAGAACGCAGGGGCAACTTTTCAGAGGGCTATGAATTACGCCTTCCATGACATCAAGAGCATTGTTCAACCATATCTCGACGATCTTCCAGCTCATTCGCGAAAGCGGACTAATCACCCGCAGCATTTAAGAGCGACATTTTTGCGTTGCCGACACTACAAGATAAGACTCAATCCTCACAAATGTGTGTTTTGCGTCGGTTCTGGTCGTTTACTTGGCTTTGTAGTCTCTAAAGATGGGATTCGTCTCGACCCCTGTAAGGTTCAGGCAATCATTAATTTGCCTCCACCTTCGAATTTGCTTCAGATTTAGAAACTCCAAGGGAAAGCAAACTTTCTGAGGAGGTTCATTCCAAATTACGCAGAACTTGCTAAAGGTTATACACGTCTTTTGAAAAAAGATGTACCCTTCGATTGGGACCAGGTTGCGCAAGCTTCCTTTGACGCTTTGAAAGAGTCCCTAGTAAAAGCATCATTAATGTACGCCCCAGATTATCTTAGGGATTTTAACCTGTATCTAGCTGCAGCAGATACAACCATTGCGATGGTTTTAGTACAAGAAGTCGATGGAGTTGAACATCCTGTATATTATTTAAGTAAAAACTTAAATGATACCGAAAGTAAATATTCTTACGTTGAAAAGCTAGCGCTCGCTGCTGTTCAAGCGGTACAGAGATTTCGGCATTATATCCTCTTTAGGAAAACTACCATTCTGTCAGATTGCAACCCCATGACTTATATATTGTCGCGACAGTTGCTGGGGGGCAAATATTCCAAATGGATAGCGATCCTTCAAGAGTTTGATCTGGAATTTGTGAAATCCAAATCAAAGAAAGCTCTAGTATTCACAGAATTATTATGCGATCTCCCATCATCGTCCAACGACGAAACTTCCAAAGAGTCAATAGTGGACGAGACTTTATTTCTGATATCTGCAAGCGATGAATGGTATGGAGATATAATTATCTATCTCCAAACCCAAAAGTTTCGGCCTGACACCTCTCACTCCGAACAGAAACGTATACGATACCAAGCAAAAGACTACATGATCGTCGGTGATACTCTTTACCGTCGTGGTATCGATACCGTTCTGAGGAGGTGTCTCACCCATGAAGAAGCCGAAAAAGCCCTGAATGAGTGTCATTCAGGCGCGTGTGGGGGGCATCAATCAGGTTTCGCTACAGCCCAAAAGATATTAAGAGTAGGATATTTTTGGCCAACAATGTTCAAAGATTGCATAATCGCAGTCCGAAGTTGTCATTCCTGCCAAATCTTTGATAACAAAACCAGAAGACCGCCCGCACCGCTACAACCAATAGTTGCGGTTGGGCCTTTCGCCAAATGGGGCATCGATTTCATGCAATGTAACCCCACCTCGACCGGGGGGCATGGGTATATTATAGTCGCAGTTGACTATTTTACCAAATGGGCCGAGGCGATGCCTACATTGGACAATACTGGTGAAACAGCTGCCCTATTCTTTTTCAATCATGTAGTCGCCAGGTTCGGTGTACCCCAGGCTATAGTTACAGATCACGGATCGCACTTCCGCAATCACATGATGGTCGAATTAGCTGCCAAACTAGGGCTATCTCACGACAGCTCTACTCCGTATTATCCACAAGCCAACGGACAAGTTGAAGCAATCAACAAGGTCCTGAAGCGTATGTTGCAGAGGATGATCGGAGTTCATAAAAGAAGATGGCACCTAATCCTGTATGCAGCCTTGTGGGCCTACCGAACCTCGGTAAGAAATGCGACCAGTTTCACACCTTTTCAATTGGTGTACGGTCTAGAAGCAGTCTTACCGATCCAGTGTGAAATTTCGTCGCTTAAACTCGCAATTGATCTCCTCCCCGGAACTTCGGAAGAAGAGGCTCGTTTCATGGAATTAATCCAATTGGATGAAACCCGTCGTGATGCCGCTTTGGCTAACGAAGCCCATAAGAAACGAGTCAAGGCTCAGTTCGACAAAAATGTCAAACCCCGTGTCTTCTCAAAAGGTGATTTGGTCTTGCTTTATGACCAAGAATCCGATAAATTAGGAGCAGGTAAGTTCAATTCCTTATGGATGGGCCCCTATATTGTTAAAAGAGTATTAGCAAAAGGAGCCTACGAGTTAATAGATTACGACGGAATTCCACTGGCACAGCCCCGGAACGGGCTGTACCTCAAGCGTTACTATGCTTAAATAGTAACCTGCATGCTTTTGTTGTATTTTGTTTTTGCCAAAGTTCTTACTCTGGTTGAGTGATTTCCCTTTTTCATTCGTTGCAGATGTCAAACCTTATGGAGACATGTGTTGGATATGCCGATGGAGCAAGTCGTAGTTCGCGGAACCTATCCTCCGTAGCATGGGCCATTTTTAATCCAAATGGCGAGTTAGTAAGTTTCAGAGGTGTATGTATTGGGCAATCAACGAATAACATCGCTGAATATAGCGCGTTGATAGAACTACTCTCTGATGCCATCACACGAGGCATACGCTGACTGATTGTCAGGCTAGACTCACAGCTCGTAGTACTACAACTCAATGGTATATATTTTGTTCGTAATCCAGCTATTTATCGCATGTTCCTAAGAGTAAAGATCTTGGAAAGACGATTTGATTCAATTCAATATCAACATATTTCAAGAAATCTAAACACATTAACTGACTCATTGGCAAACTATGTGTTAGACAGACATTTGCAACATTTATAAAGGACACATCATAAAAAGTGTACATATGAATCATCCAAAGCAACCAGAATAAGACTCGAAAATCAAAATACATATATAAGCTATTCATAAAGTTCATACATGATGTTCTGTAACCAAGACAAAATTGGTCATATGACCTAAAAACTCAAAATGCTAGGGGGCACCCTAGCCTAGTGATGCTCCTGATAGTAAGCCACAGTATGTGCGATCATGCGCAGAAGACGGGTCCATCGTCTAGGTACACCGATAGTATGCTGCTGCATCGGTAAAGGTAACTCGTCAATCTGTACATCCGGAAGACCACGGGTAAGGTTCTCGACCTGCCCCTGCATAGCCGCAAGGGTCTCTGTGTCGCTAAGATCACGGATAATAACTCTCCGAGCAGGTTCCTCTGCCAGAACAGTAACAGGTGGCCTCGGACGAAATGCCGGACGAACAGGACCAACATCTGCAAGCGCACATGAGTTCAATTAAAGTCTTGAAAGAATAAAGCACAAGAACATTATGAATGAAAACAATGAACGGTAATATGGTTGAAGTTCTTACCAGTAGCATCCCACTGAGCACCGTCTGGCAGTACCATGTCCGGATCGCCCCGGAAATCCATACCAACATATGGGTACTCGGAAAAAGCCATCTCCTGGCGATCGAACCACCTAAAGAAAGCAGCATTGAAAGAAATCTGGGATTGACCGGCATGCCTGGACATGTGATCGACCCATCGCTGCATACGTGGCTCGGTAGGAGAAGGCACTCCGAGATCAATGTACTGAGGTTGCATCAGAGGGATCTTCTCCAAGGCGAAGGCAGTCAGAATTGAACCAAAACCAAAGTTCTTCAGCTTCCCGTCCTTCACCTTGTTCAATTGATTTTTCATCTGACTAAGCACTGCATCACTCCAGTTGAAGATTTTCGGTTGGAGACATTCCAAGGCGTGCTGCATGTGAGACCTGTTGGCAACATGTAAAGATGCGCTACCGGCCATCCTACCAAGAGTATACAGAATGGACCTGAGAGGCCTGCTAGTAACATCACGGATAACCACCTTGCCGTCTCTGCTCGGCTGGGACCCCTCCCTGCAATACTGGCGAACATAATCTCTCACGGAATCATTCCCCCGAACTGTACCTGATAAAGAAATGGGGGCACCCCGCCTTGACAGGCCAGTTAAGAAGTAAATATCTGTCACAGTCAATGGAATAGGTTTGTTCCTGATCTGGAATACTTGGTTAACCGGATCCCAAGCATCAAGCAAATACTGCAGTAGTGAAATCTGTGCTCTCATGCTAGAGATACGGAAAAACTTCAGTAAACCACAGTCTCGCAATGCGCCCACCGTAACAGGATCATGAAGGGCAATCATATCTTCTTCTTCGTGTTCTCGTTCTCGCCATGTTAGGGCCATCTTGTTCAAGAATCCCTGCAAAACAAACAAGAGGATGAGTCAGCTCCTGAAATTGATGAAAAACTGGCGAAAATTTCATCAAAATCTGTGAAAAATTGTTGCTTTTATGCCCCAAAGCAGGTGCCCAGTGTACTACCTGCGTTGGGGGACAAGCTGCCTTCAAGCAGCTTGGATCCCAACGCAAGTTTCGAATGGGGTACCTGCGTTGATCAGAGGGCGCCCTGGAAAAACCCCAGAGGCTCAATAAAGTAGCAAAACAGGCATAAAACAGGAAAATGAAACCATGAAAATGAAGAGCTAAGGTTTAGCTCCTACCTGGTCCAAACGGCGCCGAAAATCGTCCGCAGAATCCTCTGGAATGAACTGGTGAAAATCGAGGGGAAAGAGGCTCCTCCAAAACTCCAACAAGCAAAATGCAAATGAAATGGTAAAATGAGAGGTAAAACCCTTTTTATTTTCTTTCTTACGTAATTCAAGGTAAATATTGTAAGTTAATCTCATTTTCAAGTAAATATTACCCATTTCTAACTAGTTTGTTGCAGCAAATTGAAAATGCAGTGCTATCAATGAAAAAGAGAAGCTAATTCTGGTATAATCGAGCAGTTTTAGCAATGTTCATGCTCGTTAAAAAATAAACGCAAGAATTGAGCAGTTTTTGTATAGAGTTCATGCTCGTTAAAAAATAAACATAAATTGTGAGCAATCTTTCCCTAACAGTTCAAGCTCACCCAGAAAAAATGAACCGGTAAACAACCTCGAGAAACGTAACCTTTGAAAGCCATATTAAAAGCCCTTGGTCGTGTTTATATGCCATCACTTCCATCCGTTCATTTGGCCAATCGTTCACCTCCATATGTTTGTTTACCCATTTTGAGGAACAGCTGCAAAGAGTGATTTCACTTAGCCATCCTTGTGACACTGCCGTGATTGGAGAATTCCAACCTGTACCTGGAATCTGCTGCTATCCCTGTTCATCACTCGTTCCTCAAAAGACGAGTCTTCTTTGAGCTCTTTTCACTGACTCGTAAAATATGAAAAGTTTGCCGAGTTTTGGCCTTCCAGCTCGTTAAAGCGACCGGAAAGCTATCCCTCCTCTAGATTTTAATCTTTTTGAACCTGAGGGATTATTGCACAAAAAGATCGAGCGCTTATTTTGTTCGGCTCGTTAAAGCAACCGAAAATTCATCCCTTCTGTATTGTTTTAAACTTTTTCGGACTTAAGGGATTAGAAGACGAAAAAGGAATTTTGGAGTTAACTTTTCGTACCTTTTCAGACTCTCTAAAAATGAAAAGGACCGAGTTTTTTTTGTCGTTAGACTCGTTAAAATGATTAAATAGCGACAAACTTGTCTTTAGACGAGAACGAGTTTCCCTATCGCTAGGCTCGTTAAAACATAGCGATGGGCTTGCCCGAAGGGCAGGTTATAGAACAAGCATATGTTATCCTCCTCAAGCTTGACAAAAATAAAGAGGTACTGGTCAGCAATGACTGGGGAAAAATTGGGAGAACCTCACAGCATTAATGGTAGCAAGTCGCTCTTGAACATGACACTTTGTCCTCCGTAGCACATCGGGTTGGGTTGTTTCATTCACCGGTCTCATAACCATAGTCCTCGCCACACCATCCACAATTGGGGTAATGCTACCAATCCATCACATCAATGTCGTTATATGTTCAAGAGATGTGGTTCTGTAAAGAGTTAACCGTGTTCCACCCACTGCCATACATTATCCTTCATCCACTTCATGACCGCCACCCTGAATCATACATCACAGTTTGTTTTCACCTCATCATAATCACTAGCTCCGTTCCGTGTCACTGATGTGGGATTCATTAAGGCCCTCCTTTGACGGATCGCTCCTTGTCGACATCAGCTCATTATCCAAGGAGTTGATCTAGGAACACCCCCCTCAGTACTTTGAAGCTTGCATGCCTCAATGGCAAGTTTCTCACTTCCGGCGATAGGTATACATCAATGACCTTCGACCAGAAGATTTTGCATGGTGGTCGACGCCAAGTCCTTTATTCCCACCATGTAGATTGTACTGCCGTACCTTGAGGGTCATCATCCTTATCGGTGATTCCTCTCGCGCTTGTTAACGGTTTACATCATTGACCGGTAATCAAGCGATGTCTTTCCATGTTCGACTTCAAGAAATTCTCACATGGATCGACTTGTACATCGAGTGAAGATTGGAAGAGATTGAAGACCCCGGATCTAGTTTCATCCATCCGGGCTGCGATATATATTCAGGACAAAAAGACATTTGATATGTACATCATTACAGCAGATGATCATCCTTTTCAAAGGATGATAAATTCGGCAGAGAATTATCAGTCTACAATCAGACGATCGTCTGTTCTATGTACCAAAATGTATTTATAAAGCTGAGCATGGGAATGCCCGCCTCAGCTAGATCATGAAAAATGTATGAAAAATAATGTATTGTATTGTATCTTATTACAGGACACTTCTCAGCAGATTGAATGAACTTCGGATCCTCTCAATAAAGCATTTCACCCGATAAACGACCTCATACTTTAGGGGGCATCTGTTATAGACAATTTTGTGCCTTACAGCAACAAGCATGAATTGTCAATAATCCAAGGGATCCAAATTTCCCTAAACATGATGTTCCTACCCCTAGAGGAACAAGGTCAGCAAACCAACAGCTCTCAGATCAGTTCTCCACCTGAAAACACTCAAAAACGAGCAATCCTGAAATCAAAGCAGGTGCTCCACTAGGCTTCTGCGCTGAAACACAACTGCTCCATGGTGTACCTGCGTTGCAAAGCAGGTAGAACAAAGCCCACCTACGTTGGGCGAGTTTGGACATGTGGCACAGTGAGTCATTGCTTTGGAATCTTCCAAAAATGACACTTGGATTAGGTATTTCGCCTTGTGATGAGTCAGAGGCTTTGTTTCTCCAAGTGGAAGCAAGGTTCACCAAGTGGACTCAAGAACTGAAGATCAACTAAAGATTAACTGAAGAGAGAGAGGACACAAGGCAGCTACACATCAGTTGCAAGCTGACTCATCCTTTCTCAATTCATCTATATATTGAGCTCTCTCCTATGAGCTCAGGAGGCTGGAATTTTGTGCAAAGTAATGATATGCTGTTGGTTTCATTCTTGAGTTATTGGGTGATTGTTTGAGAGAGGTGAAGAAGAGCAATTCTTTCTGCTGGGAGGTGTTGCTGGGTTGGAGCCTGCAATGGTTGTAATACTCTCAGAACCTTTATTTCTTCATTAATAAAAGCTATTGAGGTTCTTCTATGTGCTCTTGTTTCAATTATATGTTGTGATGATTGCATGTTTGGTTTACACTAATCCATGAACCAGTTATGATTGCATGCCTCTTGTAGTTTCCTTCTTTGTTGTTTCGCAGGATCTCATTGTAGCTGGGCGAGCAGAAGGACAAAGAGCTAGGAGCAAGTGGCCAAAGAGGAGAGTTTGGATTCGACATTAAGCGCAAGGCAACGGTTAGTGCCTTCTCCATTCTCTTTTGCTTTCATAAAGAAGTAAACCTTCAGTAGTTTGTTTTACAGTTGTTGCTAAGGAACTGTCACCCTTAGAGTGGGATAGGGTCATCCGAGTCGGATACTTTTCCCTACAACAACTACCGTTTGGAAAAATACCTTCATCAACAAGGTTTTTCAAAAGGATCAGCAGATAGCAATCTTTATATAAAAATTGAAAATGAAAAATTGCTAATACTTGTTGTGTATGTAGATGATATTATCTTTGCCAGCAATGAAGAAGCTATGAGTCAAAGCTTTGCCTTGGTGATGCAGAAATAATTCGAAATGTCTTTGCTTGGAGAAATGACATATTTTCTTGGATTTCAAATCCAACAAAATGAAGGCAGTATCTTTTTGTCTCAAACCAAGTACCTCAAGCAAATTTTGAAGAAGTATGGCATGGAAGATTCAAAACTAGTATGTACACCTATGGTTATAGGATGCAGCCTCAGTGCAAATGATGGATCAGTAGCAGTGCATCAACCAACCTATAGATCCATGATTGGAAGTCTACTTTATTTGACAGGTACCTGACCAGACATCATGCACGCAGTGGGAATAGTTGGAAGATTTCAAGCAAATCCTAAGGAAACTCATATTCAGGCAGTTAAGAGAATCTTCAAGTACCTTCAAGGAACTCAAAACTATGGCTTATGGTATCCGATAGATACAGATCTCACACTTCATGCTTATACAGATGCAGATTGGGCCGGAAGTGTGGATGACAAGAAGAGCACAAGTGATGGTACATTATTTATGGGTTCTAGATTAGTATCTTGGTTCAGCAAGAAACATAGTTCGATTGCTTTATCTACAGCTGAAGTGGAATATGTGGCTGCTGCATCTTGCTACACTCAAATCCTTTGGATGATGCAGACCTTGCGGGATTTTCAAATCACTTGTACACCACCTATCTCCATCTTATGTGATAATACAAGTGCAATCAGCATTTCAAAGAACCGAGTCATGCATTCAAAGACCAAGCACATACCGATCAAGTATCACTTTCTATGGGAACAAGTGTTGGTCCAACAAAAGGTCAAATTGGAATATGTTCCTTCGAAGGAACAAGTTGTTGATATACTCACCAAACCACTGCCCAGGGAGACCTTTGAATATGTCAGGCAAAAGCTAGGAGTAGTTGATGCATCATCTTGTTGTTGAATCTTATCTGTTATACGTGAGTTTCATATGGGGTATACACGTACATTCGCAGGTTTATGGATTGGTCAAAGACCATCTGGCACAGGTTCAGGGGGAGAATATATTCTTCTAATCATACATTGTTGGCATTATTGTAGAAGATCTTAGAGGAGAAAGTTCAGAAGGAGAACATGGATGCCGATCTGAATATTGCTGCCAATGTTTTGTCTCTATGTCTTATATCTCTTTTGACAAGGTCAATTATGGTGTATGGTGGATTATGGTTCTTCTTGAAGAAAAAATATTTTACAAATCTAGCCTACAGTCAGGGGGATCATGATCAGCACAACAGAGAAGAATTTTCAGCATGTTCTTAGGGTGAGCATAACCCTTTGCCCTTGATGACAAAGGGGGAGAATGACTTTGAGGATCTTGGGGTTGCCATCAAGTCCAAAGGGGGAGATTGTTGGCATTATGATTCAGGTTTGGTGCTATGACACAAGTGTTGTAATTTATGGCAACTCAATCAAGTGGCAAAGCATTATGATTAAGGTTTGGTGCTATGACACAGGTGTTGTACTTGATAGCAACTCAATCAAGTGGCAAATCTCTGTTTAGGCTCTCAAAATAATAGAAAGAGAGATACTCGCAGGTGAGCCTAAGAAAAGCTGCGGATCTGTAGGTGCCCCGAAGAAGAAGTGTGGGCATACCCGTAGGTTCTCCGAACAAAAGGTGTGACATCAAATTCACTCACTTCAATGCAGAGAAGTGTGCGCACGTGGGAATTTTTATGATTGGTCCATGGTATTTAGTTCGATGTACATGATCCTATGGTTTTGGTCCGTGGTATAGCATCTAAATTATTGAACCCCGGTTTTGGATCCCTTGCATTGGTTTTCGATGGTTTTATCCCATGATTTGAGTAAGGGCTTGCCTATAAAAAAGGAAAGGAGATCACTTGGCTAGTCACTTGTGAAATTTGAATATCTTAAGATCTAAAATTTTGGGTGATCTGTTTGAAAAGCTAGGTGAAATCTCTAAATTGTAAGGAGGATCTATTGATAGGTCGTGATCTCTCTGGCGCATGATCGGATCTGTGGATCTGATTGTCTATGGAACATTGGAGGACTATTAATTTGGCTCTATTCGGAGGTCCACAGGTGATCCACAGCATAGGTGAGGGGGGTCCGTAGCGCAGCAGAAGGCGCAGGTGCGGAGGTACGCAGCGCAATAGAAGGCACAGGTGCGGGGGTCCATAGCGTAGCAGAAGGCACAGGTGCGGGGGTTCGTAGGGTAGAAGAAGATGCAGGTGCGAAGGTATGTAGAGCAGCAGAAGGCGCAGGTGCGGAGGTACGTTTTCGGGTAGACAGTGCAGGTGTGGAGCTGCACAGTCCAGACACAGAAAAACTACGAATATTCGCAGGTTTCTAGTGGTGAAGTTGTAGACTTTTCTTAAAATATTTGTTGGCTTCCTTTTTTTCTATTCCTGCAGAGTTCTAGGTTTAGATTACTGGTATTTCTTTTCTGGTTACTGCATTTTGAGAAGTTATTGGTTGACTCATTGGGTGATTATAAAAGGAGATTGGTTGATTCACATGTACTTGATGATTATTTGATGTTCATGGATCCAGTTTGAGAATTTATGAAACTTGGTCCTTGGAAGAAAAGAAGTAGGTCAACACCTACGTACTAGTAGATCAACTAGTACAAGAGCTAAGAGGGTTGTAGCTCCCTTCCAGGAGAGACTGGAAAACGAGAGAGGGTTGTAGCTCTCAGCAGGTTGCAGCCTGCGTACTGGTAAAGGACTACACCAGTACAAAATCATTTTAAAAGCAGTTTCTAATTGAAAGAAGATAGAGACATATTGCAACAGGTGGTTTTCACCCACATTGGTTTTCCACCTTATATCTTGTAGGTTTTAACCCTGTACAGAAATTACCTGCATACGAATTATTAAACAAAAAAAGAGAATAAACAATGCGAGAGCATAACCCATAAAACACATATGCATAGAGATTTTTCCCTGGATCCCAAAACCAGGACTACCAGCTTGATTTTTCATTATGTTCCTTTCAATTTTACAATACATATTTATACATGCCGAAGCATCCAATACCATGGACCGAAAACCATCGCGTCCAAAAAACATGTGCGAAAATCATGCACAAAACCATAGGCGGGTCCGCCCAACCTAACATATGGTCCAAAACCAAAATTTTCTGGGGCGCTGCCCCGGACCCCGTAAAGTGGGGTTATGGGTGCCCTTCAAACCCCCTATTAACTACGTGGAAAGAATATAACACAACACAAAAATCTCCCACTTGTTGTTTTCTTTCCACAGGGGGCCACAGGAGAGCTTAGTCATTTTTTAGCCCTGAGATTCCCATTGCTTCTCTACACCAAGAGAAATTCTTAGAGCTCACAGATTTTGTCAATGCATCTGCAGTATTCTTCAAAGTGTCCACCTTTACCAGCAACACCTTTCTGTCTTCTATCATATCCCTCACAATGTGATATTGAACATCAATGTGCTTTGTCTTTGAATGATAAGCAGGGTTCTTTGCCAAGAAAATTGCACTTTGGCTGTCACAGTATATTCTTATAGCTCCCTGTACTAACCACATACTTGAACACAATGTCTGCAACCAAACTGCTTCCTTGCTTGCATGAGTGGATGCCATGTATTATGCCTCTGTAGTTGATAGTGCCACTACAGATTGTTTCTTACTCATCCAACTGACTGCACCTCCAAATAGGTTAAACACATACCCACTTGTATATCCTCTCTGATCGAGATCTCCAGCCCAGTTTGCATCAACAAAGCCATGAATATCCAACACTCTGTCCAATCCTGGTCTTCCTTGGTAGCACAAACCATAATCACTAGTGCCACGCAAATACCTGAAAACCCGCTTCACTGTTGTCCAGTGCTCCTTCCCAGGTTTTAACATAAACCTACTCAATACTCCCACTGCATGTGCAATGTCTGGTCTAGTACAGACCATTGCATACATCAGGCTACCCATTGCACTTGCATATGGAACACGGGACATTTCCTCTTCCTCTTCTTGTGTCTTGGGACATTGTTCAGCAGATAACCTCACACCTAGAGGAATAGGAACCTTCACCGATTTACTATCCTGCATATTAAACCTCTGGAGTATTGTCTCGACATACTTCCCCTAGTTTAACCAGAGCTTCCTCTTTGACCGATCTCTTTTAATTTCCATGCCCAAAATATAGTTTGCAGCACCAAGATCTTTCATGTCTAATTTGGAGGACAATTGGGTCTTCAAATCCTGGATAATTTCTTTGTCATTTCCAACTAGCAACATATCATCCACATACAAGACCAGATAAATAATACGGTCACCAATTAATTTAAAATACACACAATGATCTGCTTTGCTTCTGGTGAAGCCAAGTCCCCATATAAATGTATCAAATTTCTGATACCACATCCTTGGTGACTATTTTAACCCAAACAGAGACTTCTTTAACTTGCATACCAGTTCTTTCTTACCCTTCACCGCAAAGCCTTCAGGTTGCTTCATGTAGATTTCCTCTTCCAAATCCCCGTGAAGAAATGTTGTCTTCACATCCATCTATTTTACGTCAAAATCAAAAGCAGCAACAACAGATAAAAGTAATCTAATAGAAGTTACCTTGGCAACAGGAGAAAAAATATCACCAAAATCAATTCCCGGCACCTGGGAATAACCTTTTGCTACCAACCGAGCTTTGTATTTCTCCACCTTTCCTTCTGCATTTGTCTTCTTCTTGAACACCCATTTGCTGCCAATGGGTTTCCTTCCAGCCGGCAACTCCACCAGATCCCAAGCCTCATTTTTGTGCAAAGATGCCATTTCATCGACCATGGCCTCTTTCCAAAGTTTTCCATCCTCTGAATCCACTGCTTCCTTCACAGTTCTGGGATCATTATCAGTAACAGACAAAGCAAAATTTGAACTGAAAGCAGATGGACTATACCTTTCTGGTTGCCTTCTTTCTCGAACTGGTCTTCTCATAGCCGGAGTTTGTGGCTCTTTATCTTCTGATTCCTCCTCTGCTGCAGAGTCTGATTCTTCCTCCTTTGGCTCAAACTCTATCTTCTCAGGTTCCTTTGGTTGGACTTCATGTTGAATAACATCTTTTACCTCTCTGAACAATACATCTCGGCTGTACACAACCTTCCGTGTGACTGGGTTCCAAAGCTTATAACCCTTTAAACCATCCTTATACCCAATAAAGATGCACTTTTCAGATTTACTATCCAACTTGGTTTGGTTCTCCTTTGGAACATGTACATATGCATCACATCCAAATACCCTTAGATGTGAAAGAGAGGGTTTCTTACCAGTCCATACTTCTTGTGTAGTCTTATCCTCCAATGCTGATGAAGGTGATCTGTTGATCAGGTAACATGCAGTATCCACCGCCTCTGCCCAAAATTCCTGTCCTAACCCGGCACCACTGACCATGCTTCTTTCCCTTTCCATCAACATCTTGTTCATTCTTTCTGCGACTCCATTTTTCTGAGGTGCATATGGAGTAGTCTTCTGTCATGCTATACCACACTTCTTACAAAATTCTTCAAATTCCTTGCTGCAAAATTCTCCACCATTATCTGTCGCGTCCAAAAACCATGTGCGAAAATCATGCACAAAACCATAGGTGGGTCCGCCCAACCTAACATATTGTCCAAAACCAAAATTTTCCGGGGCGCTGCCCCGGACCCCATAAAGTGGGGTTATGGGTGCCCTTCAAACCCCCTATTAACTACGTGGAAAGAATATAACACAACCCAACATATCTGGTGTTCTTTGGTGTGACTATCTATTCTTCTTGTTCTTGCTCATTATTATATGGTACTGACATACAAATTAATGATCAATATCTGAAGAATAAATTAAAGTATAAATTTGGAAGATATATTGAAAATAATTTGATAATACTGATTCACCCCCCCCTCAGTATTATTTCCAACAAAAAAATTGTTTTTCATCTAGAAGGAAGGTTCAATTGGTCTTGGAGGGGTATTATTCTTAGGTCTAAAGGTCTTGGAATTCATTATTTTAATATTCTATAAGAACAGAGGAATTTATTGTGGGTTTTCCTCTCTAAGAGAGGTTTTAGCCCTAGATAGAAATCTATATATTTTTTCCACTTATACTATTGATCTTCATGTTTTTGTAGTTGTTTGATTATAAGAACACTATAATAATCAATATAAGAAGAATCTAATTATAAATCCTACAGTTTGAAGTGAAGAACATCACAAAAGATTATCAAGTTAAGAGAAATCACATTGAATCTAATTGCCTTAGATTTCTCAACATTCTATCATAGCTAAGGTGACAAGGAAAGGAAGATTGAAGATCACTCAATCGAAATAAGATACATAAGGGTCAAATATAAGAGGAATAGCATCAATTATAACTATTCATCACATCAAAAATGCCCTATCATCTTGAAGTAATATCTCTTGGTAGAAGATAAGAAGATCTGAAAGGACCCTACCTCCATCTCAAAGAAAGAAGGACTTTACACACTTGAAGCATCTTGGGAAGCCTCACATATTATATATCATCATCCAAAGGAAGAAATAAGAGAATTTCATCATCATCAAAGGAATAAAATTGATATACCGCATATTGAAGGAAAGAGAACACTCAAGCATCTTTGAAGGAAGAAGAACAACTCTACTTATCTTGAAGAAGAAACATTGTCATTTTGAATGATCATCCATACTTATAAAGCACACAAGAACACATGATAGTGAAGGAGGCATATATCATTTTCAAGAAGGTATATTCATTTTTTAAGTATGTAATTTATATTTATGCCTCAATCCACAAATAAAATGACTAATTCTTGAAAGAGAGCAATAAACGTCTTGTGACATCAAACTACCTTGCATAGAAGAAGAGAAAATATTTAATTCTCACAGAAAATGAAGTTATTGATTATGTCATGGGCTTAATTACCAAGCCTTAAAAAGAAGAATCTAAAACATTGTCAAGGTATATGAAAGGAGAAATAAGGACTCAAAGATCCTCATTTAATCTATCAAGGATTCTCTCATTCCATATGTAGAGAAAATGAAGTCATAAAAAAAAATCTATGAAAAGTTGGTAGAGTTGTACTCTGTAAGTACATTTGGGGAATAATATATTTAAGAATCGAATAAAAAGGAATGAGGTTATCAAAATAAGAATGGTTAGCTTCATATCTCCTGAATGTATCTCAAATTAGATATCAACTACAAGAACTAGGAGAAACAATGTGATATCTAGAAATGACCAATTATGTACTCAATATTATACCAAATGAATGGGGACGTATTAGGTCACTATAATACTAGAGTAACCCCTTATTGTTATTAGTGCAACCCCCATATTCTATTTTTTTGCCCATGTAGTCCCCATATTGTTATTATTGTGCCCCATAGAAGCCCACTATTGTTATTGTTGTGCCCTTACATTATTATTGTTATGTCAGCTCTGATTATATTATGGCCCCTTAGACTCCTATATATAGCAAGGAGTTCTTGTCATTTGTATCATCCAAGAATTATTCATTTGTGTAATGTAAATGAGGTTTCTAAGGCGTTGATCTATCAACTCTATCTTTTTGTGAGCTGGCTTCATAACATTTGGTGTCCCAGCTTTGGATTCTAGGGTTTCTTTGCTCCAAATATGTCATCGTGTAATTTTCACTATAATGTTTTTTTGCTGACCTTTTAGAAGATAACAACAAAACCCATTTGAGACGAAATATCACTAAACCTCAGGTCCGAATTTAAGATCTTGTCTCGCTATATTTGTGGAGATATAATAGGAGGAAGTTATGGTTTTTGCAAGCTCCAGAATTTCATCTCAAACACGTCATCATGGAATGTTTTCTATAATTGTTTTTCTACAAAGTTCTAGACTCTAAAAGTAGACCCCATTTGAGCCAAAATATTGGTGAAGCTTAGAACCTAATTTCAGATCCTGTTTCACTATATTTTCATAGATACACGCAAAGACATTTATGGTTTTTGCAGGTTCCCGAATTACATTCCAAACAGGGGACCTGGGGAAAATCGTCATAACTTTCACTCCGAGCATTAGATTGAAATTTTATAAGAAGCTATAGAAAGATGATATATTGTAATTTTTGGTTTATTGTTGTAAGGGCTAAAGGTCGAAACAATAACATGTGGAACTTCATACAAGTTTTTTTCTACTCAAAAAGTATATAAGAAAGTCATCTTGGGAGATTGGCCATAACTCTTTCATGGAGAATTCAATTTTGATTATATTGGTGGCATTGGAAAAAGGACACAGAGGGCTACTATCGGTTGCAATTTTAGACGTTGGAGATCTGAAATTACAGACTTATAGTTGTTTCAAGATTGAGCTCCTAAAATCAAGAAAAAACAATATGAGGATGTTTGATGGCAAGGATCTAGTAAATTAGATACTACAGATGGAGCAATATTTTGATCTACATGGTGTACCACTATTACAAAAGGTACATATTGCATCTTTATATTTAGGACTGCCAATTTTTATGGTATAAAGGGATTTTTTCTCATAAATCACTTGTCACTTGGTCAATTTTCACAGAAGACATGATAGCACATTATGAGGATACAAAGAGTAACACCTTCTTTAGCCAATTGATAAATATCAAACAAAAGCACTCAATGGCAGAGCACATTGAGGACTTCCAAAAATTGAATATAAGGGTAAATGATATTATAGAGAAGCAAATTATTGATGGCTTCATAGGGACTTTAAAGGATAACGTTGAATGTGAGGTTCGTCATTGGGAACCTAATTCATTGGAGAAGGTATTCAAGTTGGCAAGAAAAATTGAAACCGGAATTATGGAAAGAAGGAATCCTACCACTAACAACTATAAATATCGAAGTGTTTTTTCTCCTAGCCTTCCCCAACCTACAAGTTTTACACGACAACAATTGGAAGAAAAAAGAGAAAAAGGGCTTTGTTACAGTTGTGGTAGAAAATACACTAAGGTCATAAGTGTGCTGAGAAGAAATTATTTTACATAGATTGTGAAGATGAGGAAGAAAAGGATCAAGAACCATTAAAAGAAGAGGATATACACCAGGAACCAACCCCAGAGAAATAATAAATGAATCCAACCATATCTTGTAGAGCATTGGAAAGAATTATCACCCCTCAAACTCTCAAGATAGAAGGAGAAGGTTCAAGAAGTGAAAGATCACATAGAGAATCAAGAAATGAGTTTGACAATATCTTGTAATGCATTGGATATAATTACCACTCCTCAAACTATCAATATAGAAGGACATATCAAGAAGAAAAAGGTAATAGTGTTGATTGATTCGGGTAGTACCCATAATTTTATTCATTGTAAGATAGCCAAGGAATTGGATTTCTTCCTATATCCACCACCAATGTCAACTAATGGTTGGAAATGGAGAAACCATAAATTGCTTTGTAAAGTGTCATAATATCAAGCTATCCATGGGAGAATATGTATTTGTTGGGTTGTGTTATATTCTTTCCATGACTAGCCCACGTAGTTAACCGGGCGGTTAGAAGGGGGATGGAGCCCCCCCTTCATTGTGTCGATTGCATAGTGGGGGTGTCACAAGGGGTTTGAGGGGTGTAGGTAACCCCCCTATATTGGGTCTGGGGTAGCACCCCAGAAAATTTTGTTTTTTGGACCCTATGTTAGGTTGGGCATACCTACCTAGGGTTTTGTTCGTGATTTTCACATATGGTTTTGGACGCAGTCCATGGTTTTGGAAGCAATGGTTTTCGGTCCATGATTTTGGACACGATGGTTTTCGGTCCATGGTATTGGATGCTTCGGCATGTACAAATATTTATTGTACCATTGAAAGAAACATAATGAAAAATCAAGCTGGTAGTCCTAGTTTTGGGATCCTAGAGAAAATCTCTGTGTATATGTGTTTTATGTGTTATGCTCTCGCATTGTTTATTTTTTGTGTTTTAAAATTTGTATGCAAGTAATTTATGTATAGGGTTAAAACCTACATTATTAAATATCCCAATCGTTTCCATTCCAATGGGTGGTGCTAATGTTGTACTACGACTCCAATGGCTACAATCCTTGGGTACAATAGCTTTTAATTTTCAAGAACTTTTCATGAAATTTTATTCGGAAGGAAAGGGAGTTGAATTAAGAGGTATCATATGGAAATGGAGAAAGATAATCATCTCTAAGGGAATGACAAAGATTCTAAAGAAAGAAAAATGAGGTGTAATTGCACAATTATGTTTGCTAGAGGTTCCCACATCGAAATCATCTATTTCTCTAAATCTCCAAAAAGGATTGGACAATCATTCCAAGGTATTTGAGACTCCCAAAGGCCTCCCACCTATTCATGATCATGATTATGCTATTCATTTGATTCCAAGAAGTGTTCCTCCAAACATCAGACCTTACCTAATGAGAAGACACTTAAAGATAAAAATGGATCATGATAGTCTTAAATACTTTTTAGAACAAAGATTATCTTCAGCAAAACAAAAAAAATGGGTCACAAAGATGTTGGGTTATGAATTTGAAATCATCTACAAAAAAAGGGAGCAAAATGTTGTTTCTCATGCACTCTCAAGAAAGGATGAGGATGTGGAAGCATTGTTTTGTGCCATTTCTATTATCCAACTAGATTGGATAAATGGATCAAACGATGAATGGAACAATGATGAAGAAGTGTGGGAACTCATTCAAAAGTTGTAGAAGATCCCAGTTCAAACAATATTTCCAGAACTTGACGAAGAAGGAAAAGTCATATTGGAACCTAAAGCCATCACAAAACTAAGAAATCCACAACTACGAAATTGATCAATTTCAAAGTATCTCATAAAGTGGAAGAACTTACCCGCTGAAGGTTCCACATGGGAGGAAAAGAATTTTATATAGGAGAATTGAGAGCTTCTCAAGCATTGAGGAAAACACTCTTTGAAGGAGAGGGGCATGTTAGGTCCCTATACTACTAGTGTAACCCCTTATTGTTATTAGTGCAGCCCGCTTATTCTATTGTTGTGCCCATGTAGTCCCCATATTATTATTATTGTGCCCCATAGCAACCCACTATTGTTATTGTTGTGCCCTTACATTATTATTGTTTTGTCGACTCTGATTATATTATGTCCCCTTAAACTCCTATATATAGAAAGGAGGTCTTGTCATTTGTATCATCCAAGAATTATTCATTTGTGTAATGTAAAGTAGGTTTCCCCCTCGAAGAGGCTAGTTTCTAAGGAATTGATCTCTCTTTTCTATCCTTTTGTGAGTTGGTTTCATAACAGGAAGCTTTGTATCAAGCATCTATGGGAAGAAGGGAAATAATCTATTTAGTGATATATGGTCATTATGTAATATTGAAGAAACCATATTAAGATAAAAGAATGAAATTGGATCAAATGAGAAAACAAAAGCATTTGCAACTGTGGTAACGAAGAAAGGAAAGTTTGGCATTTTGAGACTAGAAAGAGATTTTAAAATAAATTTGACATGTTTAAGATCTAACGTTATTAGGGTAATTAATATGGACACTTCAAGAGGAATTTTATTAAACTCAAGAAAGGAAATAGGAAATGGAAATAAAGAAGTAAATCTCATGTGACTGAAGAAATAGAAGAAGGAAGAAGTGAAATACTTCTACTATTAAAGGTATCTCATACATTTAGTTCATTTTTAGTTTACAGAATATAAAAAGTAATCATATGAATAATTAAAGTTATGATAATATGAATTTTAGTAGTAATAGAGACAACATCATACTAGAAGCATGAAAGGATAACAAAAACAATAATTGTCATGATTGAAGCAAGTTATCTAGTAAGATAGGAGGATAAGATATCATGACACCTCATCATCATTAGAAAGAATAATTTTCATATTAAGGATCATCAAGGTTCGGATCTACTTGAAAGAGGCAAGTATTTCATAGATAGTCTACAGTACACCAAGTGTGGGATCCACAGTTTGAAGGAAGAAAGTATGGTGATAGAAAAAATGGAGTATGACAATTTCATATTCAAGCAAGGAACAGGAAGTTGGTAAAGGAATTCTAGATGATCACACAAAGGGAGAGGTATGTATATATTTGTTAACTTTTATAGATGCATAAAGTCATCAATTAGTTGCATATATGATGGTTAGAATTATCTATCTCATGAGCATGATTGAAGAAGAAGGAACCCTTCCTTCTATATGACACATGAAGGAATAAATACAATATTCCTTAAACTCTTATACATGACAACTTGATAGAATCAACATCGTATGAGCTCATGAATAATATGAGGTGGTGGGAAACAATTGTTCCTATGCAAAAGTTGCTATGTATAGAGATCTCGAGGAAGAAAAATGTGAAGAGGTTTAAAGGAGAGTTGAAGAAGATGTATCTACAACTACTTAGATAATATGATTAATCAACATCTGATAATAATTAGAAGGATTAGATATGAAATCTTCATGAAGAAAATATGAAGACTCTGATAAGTATAGTGAAGAAGGATAACCTTGGCAATAGATGTCATGTACATGGATTTTTATAGTATACAAAAAGATGTTGATGTTTCATAAGTAGATGTTATGATGAAGGGCCATCATAAATAGGTAAGTTTGGTTTGATGTTTGTTACCACTCAAACTAGCAAGGGACCTAAGGGGGGATCCCTAAAGTGACAATGCTAGGTAAAGGGAAACAAATGGAGACATAGCCCACTAACACCTTAGCTAAGGCTTCCTTCTATTCATGGAAGTTCACTGATGGGAGGATACCCATTATGTATGGAGTCACCAATGAAGGATAAGAAAATGGATTTGAGTGACCCAAAGAAACCCTTTCCCAAATGATTTTGAAGGATGTAGCTTTCTCAGTTTCTATGCAAGGTACTATGTATTATAGGGAATGGAAGAGAGAATTTGAGGGTTAGTTTTATGGGATAATACCTGTGAAGGAGTTCCCCAATCCCAAAAATACTTGTTAGAATTGGTATCCCAGATGGTTCTTGAAGAATGGTCTTTCAAAGGAGCGGGACCACATGGGGCCAAGTGGAACTAGACTAAGGTATCAGAAAAGAATGTAGTAACCACTAATATTATTACTTTAAACAAGGTGAGGAAAGGATTACAGAGATAATTTTCACTTAAAGATGTTTTTTTGACTGTATGAAATACTAGACTTAGGGATAAGAGGGAAAGTTTTGATCCTAAGGCTAGGGTTTGATTTTTCTCCCAACTCCACCATCAAAATGGATTCAAAATTATGGGAGAGCTAAAGAAAATTCCAGCACATGAGACCCTAGGATATACAAAATATTAGATGGCTAGCTTGTTGGGAAAGTGATGCTCTAGGTACCCTAACTTGGCTAGACATGGAAGGAGGTGAAAGAATATGACTTTTAGAGACCACCCTTGGTATATCAGTGCCTTAATATTTGGGAAAATTGAGTCTATGATGAATATGAGTAGGATTTCTTGGTTCCAAGTTAAGGAGGCCTCAAGATCACTTTGATATCCTTCTAGGTCAAGAAGAAGAAATGTTGTTTCTTTTATACTTTGATGTGCAAAAGGAATGTCTTATGAATGTAAAATTCTTTGATATAATTAGCCCTAGGATATTTCACTCGTATTACATGGCCCTTACATTGAGAGATGTTATAATACAGTAAAATTCCACAATTTTAAGTAGTAAATGCCTGCAACAATTAGATTTAGAACAACAAAAATCGTAGTCCAACGTATATGAAAAAATTAAACAATAATAAAATTTAAAATAATGTACTTACACGGAACAAAGTTTATCCAACCATTCACAACCATGACAAGGGAGAAGCTTGAATAGAAGATAGACCAATATCCACACATTAAAACTCATCAATAAAGCTTCAATTCATCCTCTTGAAAAAGTTCAAAAATCTTAAGAGAGATAACATATCAAAACCAAAGTGATGCTGATAAAATGAGCTCATTTCGCTTGTATTTATACACAACTTAGGAGTTCTAACTGGCCTCCTTGGCCTACATAAGCCCCAAAAAGAAAATAATGTTCTAATATTTCAACGTTTGGAGACAATCCCACCAAATATCTCATAAATGAAAAAGTAAACATCTCAAGACATTAAATAATAATATATGCATGTTGTAGGTCTGTCTAAGATTCCTAATGAGGTCCATGGGTGCCGCAATGAAGAATATGACATTCAAAAGTAGTGGAAAAGGGGTTGGCCCCTTGTAATAACATGTGGTGGTCCAAATGACATGTGGGGAAGAAAAGTGTCCTCATGGATCTCCAAACAAATCAAAGATGTAAGTACATCACTTTCCAGGGCTAGGATGATGGCATAGGTGATGTGAAGTCATCATCCAAGTCCTGGATGATCTGTGAAGTGTATGGTGTAGATCAGGGTCTATCTGGGCATGATGTATTAGGTGCAATATTTCCCATCCAATAAGTGAACCATGAGAAATCTGTGAATGGATCTGGGGATCCATGGTGTTCAATCTATATTTGTGGAGGGTTGTGGCTCTCAAATCTCACCCTACATGTGCTAATGTAGCCCTCCGAAGGATTAGAACCCTGTATAGGGACACCAAATCCAATATGGAAACCATTTGTAACCCTGCATAAGATCCAATGTGTCCCGTAGTCTTTCAGTACAATAAGTCATTAGAAAAATTTAGTAAATGAGATTACCTAATCATGGAGCATAGGTGGTGACTTCATAATGGTATTCATTTCCATCATGGGCTTCGGGATGTGCCAATATATCCTAAACTCCAAATGGGATTAACAAATAATCCTATTAGGTGGTTTATACTTCTAAAGGGGCTAATATATTCAAGGTACATCCTTCAAAAGGTGGTGGAATGTGAAAAATAGCTGAATGATGTAGAGGATGAGAAGGGGTAGCCGTGGGTCACATGTTGGGGTAAAAGTGTAGATAATAAGAAGGAAGCCCACACTTAGGTTTATAATGTGTAGGAGGGAGAAATTGTGGTACATGAGGTGCACTGAACTTGATTTTTCCACCCTTATTTATATGCTTTTTACCTTTTTATGTTTTTCTTTGATTAATTGCTTAGGTATCAAGGTGTTAGAGCATGATGTATAAGATTTCGTAGTGATTTCCCCCTCTTAAGGTGGGGTGATTCTTCGCCCACCAGGGGTTGGGACAATCATGGATTCCTATATGATGAAGAAGGCTCATAGAACCTATAGGAACCAGGGTCATGGACATGATGATGGGGTAGAGCTCATGTATTGGCTTTTTCCCACTTGCTAAATGTATTTTTCTTAACCATCTATTGCATTTTCTGGTACATTTTCCTGTTGAATGTGGCAATATATGCTTTTTTATTTATTTTTAGCTACATCAATCTTTGGGCTTCATTGTAGGCCATGACCCAAGGAGTGGGCAAGGGGAAGGGGCAAGATAAGCCTATGTGGACCTAATCGAGGAATGTGGACCGAAGTGGGAGAAATGATGGAGTGGATAATAATGAATGGAAGTGGATAATATAAGTGTATAAGGGATTGCGACCACACAATCAAAATTGGGGTTTCCTGTGAAATACCATCCTTCGAACCAAATGGTCAGTAAAAGAGATCCCACGGGACTATAATCCAAGGTTAATTCCTAAGAGTGGTCTAGTGGATAGAATCATAGACCTAGCCCATTATTTCCTCTAAATCATACTATTAATTCATGACCATAAGCTTCCATGATAAGAAAACTACAATTCTCAATTTCCAAATGACAAGGCATGCCTTTAGATTTGGGAGGCCTATGTTCAAACATACAATCATGGAAGATGGGCAAGGGACCACATGGTTGGCTCAAGTGGCGAAGAATATGGCACAATGAGATAGCTATTGGTTGCCAAGGGATTCTAGCTTCCAACTAAGGACTATCTTGGAGAAAACAAATCTACTAGGGATATTACCCAGAAAAAGGTGGGTAACATCTGGCTCCGACTGGTACTTGATCTCTATCGAAGTGGGTAAAGCTATTCTAATGATAGGTCACAATAACTCCAACAATATCTTGGTTACCATAGACCTATCACCTGCACATATAATGAATCAAAAAACATGAGGAAACATTCTCTCACAACATCTCATGCTAATATGCTAGGCCACAAAATCAACAAAAAATAAAATGTGCAAATATGCATCTATCTACCATGGGAAAAAACATATGATGTTATTTCTAATGGAGAAATCAGCATGAAATGCATCCTACTCTACAATGCATATGATATAATGTGATTGGGCGAACCTACCTATGGTTTTGAGTATGGTTTTCACACATGGTTTTGGACGCGATGGCTTTCGGTCCATGGTTTTGGACACGATGGTTTTCAATCCATGGTATTGGATGCTTCAGCATGTATAAATATGTATTGTAACATTGAAAGGAATATAATGAAAAATCATGCTGGTAGTCCCAGTTTTGGGATCTAGGGGGAAATCTGTGTATAAGTGTTTTATGTGTTATGCTCTCACATTGTTTATTTTCTGTGTTTTAAAATTCGTATGCAGGTAATTTACGTATGGTGTTAAAACCTACATTCTTTAGGAAGGGATTTCTTAAGTGATGGATATTCTTTGGGTGATTCCTTAAGAGGCGAGGGGTCTTTTTCATGTTCCTTTCAGGAATATTGGACCCCTTTGTATATTCTTTGTCTATTGGAATTAAGAATGGATTCTTCATTTTCTTCCTTAAGGGTGACCTCACTAACGGGAGGATACATGTATGATCCCCCTAGAAAAATGTTGAATATGTGAGATCCCACAATATTGGCCATCCATTTTTTCACCTTTACTCTCATCTGCTTCAATTTTCTCATCCTCGGATAAAGAATCTGGATCAACAACAATAGTTGGAGCTAACATGATTGGGATTTGAGAAGAGATCAAATTATCTTCCTCACTTTGAATTTTGGGAAAAGGCTTTCCTTGATGGATGTGACTTGATTTTTTGGCCATTTCTAAGGTGGCGATTTTGTTCATGATAACCCTGTCACATGCGTTGTCTTCTTTGATGAAAATTTCCATGTTTTTGAGAATGGCAAGGAGAGTTCCCTCGTGTTGATATTTGGACTTCTCCTACTTAGTTTCCAATTTGGCTCTAGGGTGATCATTGATGTCAACCTTCGAAATTCAGAGGTTTTCTTCAACTTCCATTGTCATCTCTTTAGCCTCAGCCAAAGTGGACTATTTCTTATCCCTCAATAAATAGGTGAGGTGGCCACTGAAAACTTTTATGAATTTTTTAAAGGATGTTGGCTTTATATGGATTCAAATAATTAGGTATATCTTTCACTACCCTATCAAAATTTAGAATGAACTCTTGAACATCTTCCCTTCCCTTTGTTATTTGGTAGAAATTTTCAATCTTGAAGGTCCCTTGGGCATTGCATAACCATATTTTCCTGAATGGATCCTCAAATTCATTGGAGTCCTTTATGCATCTAGGGGGAAGGCTAAGATATCAATCTCTCACTTGTCCCTCGAGTGATAAGGCAAAAATCATCATGATGCTATCTTCATCAAATATCATTCCAGTGAACATTTTCTAGTAGAATTATTCAATAAAACAATGGGCATTACAAATAGAATCCCCTTTGAATTTGGGCAAACATTGGCTAAAATTTTCAAGTAATGGCTTGGGATCATTACTCAAAATCATAGGGAAAAGACATTAACCAAGTGTCATTTACTCTTGGTAATCTTGGATTTATCACTTTCAAAGTTAGTGCTTGAAGTGGATAGCATTTTGGAGATGTATCATTGACTTTCTTGAATTCAGGGAAAATGGAGGTTCCAATAGGTGATGAAGTTCAATTTATCCTTTTTGCAGCATACAACTAGGGGATTGGACAATGAGTGGAGTTGTTATAGGAATATTTTATAAATGTCATCAATGAATCAATTCCTCAATGATTCACTACGGAGGTAGGCATGTTTCTTCCACGGAAGTGGCACGAATATGTTACCACTCAAATTGGCAGGGGACCTAAAGGGGATCCCTAAAGGGAAAATTCTAGGCCAAGGGAAGCAAATGAAGGCTTAGCCCACTGTCACCTCAGCCGAGGCTCCCATCTATTTATCGACTTTCACCGGTAGGAGGCGACTTGGTATGTATGGAATCACCAATGAAGGATAATTCAATGGATATGAGTGACCCAAATAAACCCTTTCCCAAAAGAGTCTGAAGGATGGAGCTTGCTTGCTTTGTAAGCAAGGTACTATGTATTCTAGAGAAATGAAGAGAGGATTTGAGGGTTAGTTTTATGGCATAAGACTTGTGAAGGAGTTCTCCAATCCCTAAAATCCTTGTTATAATTGGTATCGAGGGTGCTTCTTGAAGAATCGTCTTTCAAAGTTGTGGGACCATATAGTGCCAAGTTGACGCAGTCTAGGGTGTGAGGAAGGAATGTAGTAACAAATGATATTCTTACCCTAGATAAGGCGGGGAAGGATCAGAAAACTAATTTTCACTTGAATATTTTCTTTTGACCCTATGAGGTACTAGCCTTTGGGATGGGAGGCCAAGGTTTAATCCTGGAGCTAGGGCTTGGCTTTTCTCCTAACTCCGTCGTCAGAATGGCTTCAAAATTGGGGGAGATATAGGAAAGGCTAGTGTAGGAGACCATAGGATATTATATTTTTTCGATGGCTAGCTTCTTGGGAAATCGATGCCCTACATACCCCAACTTGGCCAGACATGGAAGGAGGTCAAATAATATGACTTTTAATGACTAACCTTGGTATATAAATGCCTTAGTCTTTGGGGGAATGGATATGCATATGATTTCTTGGTTCACAGTCAAGGAGGGCTCAAGATAATTTTTCTAGCCTTTTAGGTCAAGAAGAAGCAATATTGTAGACTTTATACATAGATGTGAAAAGGGAATGACTTATCAAGGTAATTTTTTTTTTATAGAATTACCCCTACGATATTTTGGTTATAGTACATGGCCTATACATTGAGAAATGTTATAATAGAGAAAAATTCCACAATTTTAAACAGTAAGTGTATGCAAAAATTAGCCCTACAACATTGAAAATCCCAATGCAATGTATATGAAAAAATTAAACAAATATAACATGTAAAATCATGTACTTACATGCAATAGAGTATATCCAACCATTCACAATTGACAAGAGAGAAGCTAGAAGAGAATATAGGAAAATATCCACACATCAAAACTCATCCATAAAGCTCCAATTCATCGTCTAGAAAAAGTGCGAAAATATCAAGAGAGATAAGAGATACAAACCAAAATGCTAATGAGAAAATCAGATCATATAGCTTGTATTTATACACAACTTGGGAGTTCAAATTAACATCCTTGGCTTACATAAGCCCCAAAATTATAATAATGTTCTAATAATTAAACTTTTGGTGACAAGCCCACCAAACTAGCTCATAAATGAAAACACAAGCCTCTCAACAGGCCAGATAATATAATATGCATGTTGTAGGGCCCTCTAAGATGCCTAATGAGGTTTGTGGGTGCCATAATGAAGAATAGGACCCTCAAAAGGAATGGAAAAAGGGTTGGCCCCTTGTAATAACATGTGGTGCTCCAAATGACATGTGGGGGCACACAAGTGTCCTCATGGATCTCCAAAAAAGTTGAAGATACATGTATATTTCCTACAAGGGCTAGGATGATGGTGTATTTGATGCCACATCATCATGAAAGTCATGGATCATCTGCCAAGTGTATGGTGTAGATCTAGGGCCATTTTGGTGTTATAGATCAGTTGCATCTTCCTCATATAATAAGTAAACCACAAGAAATGTATGAATTCTTATGGGAATCCATGGAGTGCAAGCTACTGTTGTGGAGGCCCATTGATCTCAATGCTCACTGTACATGTGCCAATGTAGCCCTCTAGAGGATTAAGACCTTGTAACAATGTTCACTTTTAATTTTGAAAGAAAAGCATATGCTTGGATTGAAATAGGGCTACTAGTAGAAGGTTGTAGAAATTCACCTATAACTAGTACACATAAATTTGGATAAATGATTCTAAGAGGAACATGACTTGGAAGAGGTAGCAATGTGAGGGATAGCCAAATGATGAAAAAGAAGGTCATTGTGTGTGATGAGCCTCATCATTGGGTAGCTATATGGACCTTAATACACCTCGAAGATTATTTAAATCAAATCTTCTCATAATTCCTTACATATTTTGATTATATTTTTCTTAATGAGATGAGTAAAAGTAACATGTTATTCCTAGTGGAATAATGTGCATTGATTGCAGGTTTTTGAGAGAAAATCTTGGCAATTTTGTCTAATTAAGGGTAGAAACACGAATGAGATAAGGAGGAGATATTATAGGAGATAGATCCTCCTCATTTAATCCCCACTCATTCGAATATTCCTCCATTAAAGCACACTAGCTCGGAGTTGCAAGCAGTCGAATCATGAAGATCAAAAGGCAGTCGAGTGAGTGAGAATTAAAGAGCCAATTCATCTTGAGTTTGGTAGCTAAAAATCTTTATTTAAGGAAGTCATTGGAGACTTCAGTTGTATAAATAAGGAGGCTTAAAACCTTACTAGGATTCAGATTTTTGATGTAAAAGCACTAGGCATGTTTGATTTCAAGACTTCTGGAAGACATTGTTATGTAACATTCTGATATGATAATGATAATGACCATTTCCTTGATCCAGCACTAAGTTGACTCAGAGGGCTAAAGCTCTTGGGTTAGGGCCCAACCATAGTAGCAAATACTCCTCTTCTTGTATTTGTATGCTTAGTTGATTTCATAGATTAATGGTTGAATTGTTTTTAGCATTATTTCATTGCAAGTAGTTGTGGATCTGAATCGTTTGCTTCCATTCATGCATTTCTTTAGCAGCAGCTTATGAAGATAAAGGAATATCAAAAATATGATAGTAGGTAGCTTTGTCCTCACTCCTCCCTTCAAGTACCATGGCTTGAAGTAGAAATCCTATGCAGCCCTAAAAAGATAGAATTCTGATTTCTTATGGAATTTAGGGTTTTCTGCTACTTAGGTGAGCATTTTATCAGTTTTCAAGAATGGTTTCAATCATCATTTCTAATATCTTTAGCATTATATTAGATCTCATAGTGTTTCACATTATTCTGCAAGCTTTTCCATGCATTTTTGTTTTCTTAGTTGATTGAAAATCTTTCTTGTTTGACATGATTCATGGATAAATTCTAGTGATTAATGCAATGCAGGATTTAAACAATGCATATAGATATCATGATCAAAAACCCCATCCCAACCTCTTCCATCCATGATTATCACTTTCCCCACTAAGCCCCTCACCAAATTGATCCTTCCATAAGAACACTTCTCCATGTTTGTCGAACAAATCCAACCATCTCACAAAATTTGTTTTGAGCTCTGAAGGAGTCCTCGCCACTCCATTGCCTCATTTATCCCACCATTCACCTTCTCTAGCCCTACACCACCTTCCAAATCCCTCCTCTTGCTCTCAATTGGATCTTTTAGGAATATAGGGGATCCTGTAGTAGCATTAGGATATCATGTAGGAGGCATTGGGACATCGTGTAGAATGACTTGTAGTGGCATGTTTTGAGGCTGAATCGTGGAAAAAGCACCTAGGAAGATAGATACTGTTATGGGAAAATTTAGTGTTTCTTCAAACAACTAACCCCTAGACCTAGTAGCAAGTCCAGAACAACAACTAAAGTATTTACATTGTATTTCCTATAGCTGACAGATAAAAGAAAGAGGAACAAAAGAACCAACCTATATCTCTTGCTTGATCCCTCTTCCCTTTGACTACTTTAGCCACTCCCTTCCATACTTAACTCACTTGGAAGTTACCTTCACACAAGCCGAGACAAAAAACCATCAAAGCATACATATCGATTTGTCAACTACACATATTATAGAATCGAAAGTATAGTATACATCATATAACACATGAATGGGAAAAAGCATAGAACTATTTGTTAATAGAAGGAAATATTACAACCCATGTAGATGCATGCTCGATTCAGTGTCATCCTTCCAGCTTCAAACCCTTCTCTCCTCACGAAGCAACAATTTGACATGATAACATTACTCTTGCAAATCTCACTCAAACAACATTTCCTTAGCACAAGAACTTCCAACCTCTTCAAGACTTTGAATGCTTGGTCCATTTATAGCTGAATGGAGGAGGTTAAGCCATTAATGCCCTCATGAATGCTTTGCCAAAATTGGGAGGTGGTTCCATGGAGGAAGGGATAATGGATTAAGGTTCATTCATCCTCTTCCTCATCCAAAAGTGAGCTCAATCCATCTAGAAACTTCCAAAATAATCCATTGGATGATGAATCCAATGGATTCATTTCAAAAATTCGATGAATCTCGCTCAGTGCAGGAATAACAAAGGCTAGGTGTGATGCATAGCACCGAGATAGTGCAGTTCCTGCAATGCATGCCACATAAAAGGCCACCTACGCTAATCTCCTTAGGGGCTTTTTTTGGGTGAATGGTGTCATGAAACTCTTGGGAGGCAAGCATGATGTAGGTTAACTTCATTAGGGAATGAAAACAACTGAATTAGGGGTTGATGGACCCTAATAATATGGATCTGGAAGTCGGGGTTGACGTGCCCAAATTTTCTTGTAACATTTTCCCCTAAAGCATGAATTCGAAAATAAACATGTCGAGTGAGATGCTTTACAACTTGAAGAGAAGGTTTCAAAACTGAAGGAGACATGCATCAGTTACAATACATGTATCATGATACTTTGATTTTTTCTCATAAACTAGTTGAGGGAAGGCATACCCATGCTCATCTTATAAACTTTCATTACATGTACAAAAATAGTCATCTATAGATATAGACCCATGAATGGATGACCATGAATATAAGGCCATTTGTAAATTTGATTTAGTACTCCTAAAAAATATCGCAGCCTAGATGGATGAAACTAGATCTCGGGTCTTCAATCTCGTCCACTATCTCACTCAAGTATAAGTCTAACCATGTGAATAGATGATCTGAAGTCAAACATGGAGAGACATCATCTTATTACCAGCCAATGATGTAAGTCGTTAACAGATGCGAGAGGAATCACCAATAATGATAATGATCCTCAAGGTACTATAGTACATTTTCCATGGTGTGAATAAATTATATGATTTCAAACACCAAACGAAGTGTTTCGATCAAAGGCCATTGATGTCAACCTATCGCCGGAAGCAAGAAATCTGCCATTGATGTGCAAGCCTCAAGGTACTAAAGGGGTGTTTCTAATTCAACTTCTTTGGATGATATGCTAACGTCGACAATAAGTGACTTGTCACAGGAGGGCCTTGATGTATCCCACATCGACGACACAAAAATGAGGTAAATGATTTTGGAGATGAAACATCGACTGACGACACAAGGTTTAGAAATGGCGGGCATCAAAATGAAGGTTTACTATATTGCAAAGGATGAAGCTTTGAACTGAATGTCTTCTCTTGAACATATCGGCGACACTGAAGTGAATTGGTAGCACTAACCCAAAACAAAGTGATGGATGGTATGATAGACCAACGATGTGATAACCATCAAGTTGAATAACCCAACCCACATAATCACAGTGATGACGTGAAAGTGTCATGTTCAAGAGTGACCTGCTACCTAAAGTGTTCCCAGCATTTTCCCATTTTCCCCGGTCATTTCTGACAAGTACCTCTTTATTTTTAATCAAGATTGAGGAGGATAACATATTCTTGTTGTATAATTTCACCCTTCGGGTGAATCCATCATTATTTGATGTTTTAATGAGTCTAGGGAAGGTCAAACTCGGTGTTATAGAAATTTTTGGGCACTGCAGCACCAAGCATGAAATGTCCATAAACCAAGGGCTCCTAAGTCCCTAAAAGTGTTGTTCTAACCCCTAAAGGAACAAGGTCAACTGATTACATCTTTTCCCAGAAGTTCTCCATGAAAAACTGCTCAGAATTAGTCAAAATAGGATCATTTCAGCTGCTCCATAGGAAATGTGTGTTGCATCTCACCTAAACACACTGTGTGGGTGCGTTGCATCTCAAAACTCCCTTCTATGGGGTGCGATGGGCGAGAAATGACAAATGGCAGTGTCATTCCACGAGGTGGAGAGGCAATGGAAGCTTCGAGAAACTTCTCCTGTGACACTTGCCTCTCTGAACTCGACCAAGGATGAGTAAGAGATCACCAATATCCAAGTGGAAAGAAGAACTATCACAGGGAAGACACTAATCAAGTCACAAGCTGACTCATCTCCCTTACAGATATCTATGTATGGATCCCTCATCCCAGAGATCCAGAGGCTGGAATTTTGCATATTGTAAGGAATTGTTGTTGGTTTCTTAAGATAAAACATCAGATTGTTGGGTGATCTAAGCTTTGTATGAGGCGAAGAGGGGCTTCCTTGCTGAGAGGATGATGTTGGGTCAGAACAACTAGTTGTAACTCCCCTTGGCTCTTTCTTGTTTATCAATAAAAGCTATTCAAGTTTTCCTCCATACTCTTGTGTCATTTATATTTGCTGCATTTGTATGGTCAATTTACATCTGATTCTAGATTGTTTATGATTATAGATCCATGTTCTTGTATAGTGTTATGCTACTATGATCTTACAGGTACTCTGTGAAGCTGGGCGTGCAAGGGAACAAGTAGCGAAAGACTATCAAGGAAGAGAGGAATTGAACTAGGAGATTAGCGCAAGACAGAGGTTGGTCTTCTTTGTTCTTCTCTATCTATACTTCATAAAGGAAAAACGAAAGTAGCTTTACTTTGTTTGTTTCTAAGGCAACTATCACACCTTAGTGGGATAAGCAGTTTTGAGTAGACACTTTTCCATGTAACAAAATGGCAACCATACTGGGGACGAATTAGTTTGTTTGTTTATCTTCGTTGTTGTCTATTTCATAAACTTACAGACGGAGTCTGAAGCCGTGCCAGGTAGCTTTCGAACTACATTTGCTATGCAAATGCAAAGTAGATAAATGCCACTTTAGTCAATCTCCGGGATTTGTTTATGATTTATACAACTGATTCACAAATTCACTGATTGCCCTTGTGATAGCCCTTAGATCCTCCTTAGATCTACCCCTGATTGTTGCATTACTGATTACCATTTTCTCGGCCAAAACCCATGAACTGAACTGCAAACTGTGACTCGGAACCCAAGAAAAGTCTCGTCTTTGGCCCAGCACAGGTACTGTTCTGAGAATCTGAAATTCAGCGCACTTCCCGAGTGTAGTAGGTGCGCTGCATTTCAAATTCCCTGTGTTACAGGTGCGCTGATCAGACTAGGCATTGTTCAGTTTTGGTTTCTGTGATTCATTCTTTCCAGTTCTATTCATGAATTTTGCTGCCTGTGATCAGTATATCTCTGTTTGAAACCTCTTTTCCTTGCTGTTATTCCGCCTCCTTTGTACAAAATAACTGTAAATGTTTTTGTGTGTTTGTTGAGTCATTTTCAGTTCTCCTTTGCAAAAAGTAGCATAATCACACTGTCGTCCTTTGATTTGAAAGTGTCGCAAGTGTCATTTTCAATCATAGGAAAGAGTTTGATTGCTGTAGATAGTCAATTATCCTGTTACTATTGTTTTTGGTCTGAATTTTTAATTTTTCTAGTGTCGAAAATAAGTATTCATTTCAAAATCGTAAGGTGTTGTGATTGCCTCCATTTTTGATTTCGAAAATAAACTTGTTGATACCTGTCGCTTGAAAAGTAATTCAGATTTGTGCATCAACTTTCTTTTTATCATCTACATACTAAGAAAGTCGAAAACAAATACATGCATGTGCATTTTCATTTTGACAGTCTGATTGGTTTGATTTAGGAAAGTGCATTTAGAGTGTGCTCTTTGCTCTTTGTGAAAGAATTCTGTCTTTCTTTCCTTAGTAGCTAGGATTTTCATTGCACAAAGAAGATAAAAAGATTGTTTATCATCTTAGATTGAATTCTAGGAATTATACTACATCTCGCGGTGAACCTGAAAGGAAAACTTCATAAACAAGATCAACTATAAAATAAATTCAATGAATCTAACAACGCTTTGGAACCTAACGCACAACATTTAGAAGTCTAGGCTAGAGACGTATTCCAGCGTCGTAAAACCTGGTAATTGTTGTTCTCATTGATGGTTGGGTGATTCCTCCACTTTGAAACGACAAGTGCCAGTATGGACTTGTGCTCCCACGTATCATCGAGTATATTTTGGGAGACCACAATAGGCTTAATCCTTTATCCATAGGAAGACGTGTCTGCCGCCCTATCGATCGCAATGCACTGAACACAGCATTCGGGAAGATTGACTGCCGTACCGTAAAAAGTATTCTGCAGTTTTGCGATTGGTTTGGTAATCCCTCTACCTTGATTTCTAGAGCAGTCCCTTTCATTCCTTTTCAGACTCTTTAATAGAAAAGGTCCATCATTTGCCGACGCGTTTCGAACCAACCAGTGTGGTTCATCGTCAGGACAAGATGAACCACATTGGTTGGTTCGAAACGCGTCGGCAAATGATATTCCTTGTGATTTTCGCCGAAAAAATTCTCTCTAAATTGATATGGATCACAGAAGCTTGAACTCTATTATTAGAAAAGGTCCATCTGAGCACTTGTCACTTCAGGCTCATTAAAAATCGAAGGCGACTAGAGTCATATTTTTTTTTTTCTCGACTCTTAAAAATCGAAAAAACAAGTTGTGTCAAAGCGTCTAAAATTTATTTTAAACAGAATATTCATCACCCTTTCCTACGTTGATCTTGGGTTGAGAAAATGGAATCCACCAACCAAGGAATTCCCCTTGGAGGAAATCCTAGTCCCTTCTCCTCTTGGGGAGATGTTGGTGCACCCCATATGGCCACATTGTCACTTCCAAGACTGACAATCGGCTTGCCTGTATGGCTCTTCTCAACCTCTGTCGTTCAGAACACCGCAATTCTTGAACAATCGAGTCAGCAACTAGATGATTCCAGAGTTACCCACCAACCTTCTACTTCCTCCAATTCTCCCTCTCCTCCTTCCTCTTTGCTTGATGGGGCTGGTAAAGCCAAAAATCAAGTACCTGAGAAGAAGAAGGAAAAGAAGAAGAAAGAGAAGAAGAGGAAGGAGCCAAAAGCGAAAGGGGTTAACCAAGCGTCTTCTAGCGAAAATCTACACACTGCACCAACCAGGCCTAAATCGCCATGTGTCATTTGCAAAGGAGACCACTATCATAGAGATTGTCCTTGCATCCCTCGGATCTTAAGGGACTGGTCTCCTCGTTCGCACAACCCGGTGTCATCAACCTTTGATGATCATGTTGAAAACACACCATCGACTAGTGAAAGTGAAGCCCCAGGACAAAAAGGAAAATATAGATTTCCTTGTAAACTGTGCGAAGGAAATCATGCCGTCCACCATTGTCCCTTCTTAGACGAGGCTAAAAGAGTTTTGGACGATTGTCCGGTTTCACCGTTATGACATCCTCCTGGATATAAAAAACTCTTGCCGAGTCCATCACTAGTTGAAAAGTCAGCTGACCCACTCAGGTGGTCGGCCGAAGCATCTATAATTGAAGACAAACCATCTCAACCCATACCAGACGAAAATCGAAAGGTCGAGGCGGCCGTTGACCCAGTCTTGCCTTCAGAGGTTCCATCTTTAGATGATACAGTCACCGAAGAGAACAAGGATGACACCGTCTAAATTCTTTTCGTAAGCACAGACTCTGGTGAACATGGGGGCAATTTACCCATTCCTTTACCGCAGGAAGGAAGCTCGTCAGAGTGATACCTGGCCGTCTATTCGGTCCCACCTCCAAGAAACCTAGTTGTCTCCTTTGACTGGAATTGACTAGGCATACCCCGTTTACCGGCTAGTATACCATTCTGAATCTTTGTTCAAATATATAGAATGGTTATGGCCGGTACCATCATAGATGAAGGGGCTTCTGTGAGTATCCTTTCCTTCACTGCTTGGAAAGCGCTTGGTTTGCCATCGCTTTTGCCTGAGATGAGAAATCTAACAGGCTTCGATAAAGGAATCAGTTGACCATTAGGGATACTTCCCAATGTGCCCATAACATTGCGGGGGAAAACCATTCAAATGAACGTAATGGTAGTTCAAGGACCCCTGGATTATAATATACTCCTTGGACAAGACTATATTTATTGCATGGGAGTGATTGTCTCTTCACTGTTTAGAGTAATATGTTTTCCGCACAAAGGAAGAATGGTCAAGCTCGTAGACCAGCTTTCATTCCCCAGTTCACGCATAGCAAATAGTCATATACCATCCCTGAATGGTCTTTTCATGCAAGAAATGTCTCAATCCCCAGTCCATCCGCCTGATGAGTGCGAGTGATTCAGGGGACATGACTGAAACCCAGGGGGCATGCACCCTGGTCTGCTTCGGCAGGAAAACTTCGGGTATAGGGTAGGTTTCTGCGAGAGTATATGACCTCCGTACTCCCGTCCGGGATTGGAAGAGGGAGTTGGACTAGAATAAGATTCTCTTGTCAAAGTTATGTGAGTTGGCAGGCATAGCCACTCACCTTTGTCTATTTCGGTAGACATCGCCGAAGAAGTGTTTTGTTTATGCCGTGAATAGAACAATCTTTGGTAACTTGTAAGAGGTAGATCTCTCTTGGTAAAACAAATGTTTTAACAAAAGAAAAAAGGGGTAACCTTGAAACTCTGTTTTATACCTTGGGGCATGCAAACCTTTTGGAGTGCAAGCAAAGAGCGATCATTTATCTGTTTTTTGGATTGGTCGTTTCCTAACTTGCATAAAGGAAGGATGTGGGGCAAAACTCTAAAAATTGTCGTTTTTATATATGAGACATTCTTATTATACGACTGGATTAATCGAGCAGTTTTAGCGCAGACTTCATGCTCGTTAAAAAATAAACATAAGTAATGAGCACATGTTCCTCTAGAGTTTAAGCTCATTAAAAAATGAACCAATTTCTGGTAAATAACCATCATGAATGTAATACTTCAACCTTTAAAGCCTTGGTTGTGTTTGAACCATCACCTCCACTTTTACATTGGCCGATCATTCACCTCCATTTGATTGTTTACCCATTTTTGAGGAACAGATGCGAAGAGTGATCTCACTAGCCATCCTTGTAACACTGCCGTGATTGGAAAATTCCAAACCTTACCTGGAATCAGTTGCTACCCAATTTTATCACTCGTTCCTCAAAAGATGAGTCTCCTTTAAGCTCTTTTCAAATGACTCGTAAAATATGAAAAGATTGTCGAGCCATTGGCCTCTCCAACTCGTTAAAGGGAACAAAAGTGTTATCCCTCTAAATTTTAATCTTTTTGGACCTGAGGGATTATTACACAAAAAGATCGAGTGCTTGTTTTGTTCGGCTCGTTAAAAGTATCGAAAATTCATCCCTTTTGTATTGTTTTATACTTTTTCGGACTTAAGGGATTAGATGATGAAAAAGGAATTTTGGAGTTTCCTTTACATTCCTTTTCAAACTCTCTAAAATTGAAAAGGACCGAGTTATCTTTGTCATTAAACTCATTAAAATTTTAATAGCGACAAACTTGTCTATAGATGAGAACGAGTTTCACTATCACTAGGCTCATTAAAACATAGCGATGGGTTTGCCCGAAGGGAAAATTATAGAACAAGCATATGTTATCCTCCTCAAGCTTAACAAAAATAAAGAGGTACTAGTTAGCAATGGCTGGGGAAAAATTGGGAAGAAAACTTGAAGAAACTTTGTTGGTAGCAAGTCACTCTTGAACATGACACTTTCCTTCCGCATCCAAGTCGGGTTGGGTTGTTTCATTCACCGGTCACATCACCATGGTCCCATCATACCATCCACATTTGGGGTTAATGCTACCAATCCATCACGTCAGTGTCGCCGATATGTTAAAGAGAAGTCATTTTGAGAATTCACCTATGTCTCACCCACTACAATACATTTATACTCCATTCTTTCATGACCGCCACCTTGAACCTTATACCACCAGATCATTTTCACCTCCATTAAAATCATTTTCTCTGTTCCGTGTCATGGATGTGGGATTCATTAAGGCCCTCCTGTGACGGATCACTTCTTGTCGACATCAACTCATTATCCAAGAAGTCGATCTAGGAACACCCCGTTCAGTACTTTGAAGCTTGCATGCCTCAAGGGCAAGTTTCTTACTTCCAACGACAGGTTTACATCAATGGTCGTCGACCGAAAGATTTTGCGTGGTGTTCGATGCCAAGTCCTTTATTCACACCACGTGAATTGTACTGCAGTACCTTGAGGTTAATTATCATTATCGGTGATTCCTCCCGCGCCTGTTAACAACTTACATCATTGGCTGGTAATCAGGCGATGTCTTTCCATGTTCGACTTCAGAACATCTCTCACATGGATAGACTTGTAATTCGAGTGAAGATCGAATGAGATTGAAGATCTCGGATCTAGTTTCATCCATCCGGACTGCGATATATATTCAGGGAAATAAAGACATTAAATGTACATCATTGCTGCACAGATAATCATCCAATCAAAGGGATGATCGCTCTACCAGAATCATCAGTCTACACTCAGACGATTGTCTGTCCTATGTACATGAAAATGAATTTATAAAGTTGAGCATGGGAATGCCCGCCTCAACTAGAACATGAAAATATTATGAAGATAATGTATTGTATTGTATCGTATTACAGGTCTCCTCCCAGCTTGAAATAATTTCAGATCCTCATAATAAAGCATTTCACCCGACATCAAAAGATTAACGACCTCATGCTTTAGGGGGCAACTGTTATAGACATTTTTGGGCACTGCAGCGCCAAGCATGAAATGTCCATAAACCAAGGGCTCCTAATTCCCTAAAAGTGTTGTTCTAACCCCTAAAGGAACAAGGTCAACTGATTACAGCTTCTCCCAGAATTTCTCCATGAAACATTGCTCAGAATTAGTCAAAACGGGATCATTTCAGCTGATCCATAGGCAAAGTGCATTGCATCTCACCTAAACACATTGTGTGAGTGCATTTCATTTCAAAAAGCCCTTCTATGGGGTGCGATGGGCGAGAAATGACAAATGGCAGTGTCATTCTACGAGGTGGAGAGGCAATGGAAGCTTCGAGAAACTTCTCCTGTGACACTTGCCTCTCTGAATTCGACCAAGGATGAGTAAGAGATCATCAATATCCAAGTGGAAGCAAGAAATATCACAGGGAAGACACTAATCAAGTCACAAGCTGACTCATCTCCCTTACAGATATCTATATATGGATCCCTCATCCCAGAGGCTGGAATTTTGCATATTGTAAGGAATTGTTGTTGGTTTCTTGAGATAAAACATCAGATTGTTGGGTGATCTAAGCTTTGTATGACGTGAAGAGGGGCTTCCTTGTTGAGAGGATGATGCTGGGTCAAAACAACTGGTTGTAACTCCCATTGGCTCTTTCTTGTTTATCAAAAAAATCTATTCAAGTTTTCCTCCATACTCTTGTGTCATTTATACTTGCTGCATTTGTATGGTCAATTTACATCTGATCCTAGATTGTTTATGATTATAGATCCATGTTCTTGTATAGTGCTATGCTATTGTGATCTTACAGGTACTCTATGAAGCTAGGCGTGCAAGGGAACAAGTAGCGAAAGACTATCAAGGAAGAGAGGAATCGAACTAGGAGATTAGCGCAAGATAGAGGTTGGTCTTCTTTGTTCTTCTCTATCTATACTTCATAAAGGAAAAATGAAAGTAGCTTTACTTTGTTTGTTTCTAAGGCAGTTATCACACCTTAGTGGGATAAGCAGTTCTGAGTAGACACTTTTCCCTGTAACACTCGGTCTTGTCTAGATGGACAAGTTTGTCACTATTAAATGTTTTTGACGAGTTTAACGACAAAGATAACTCGGTCCTTTTCACATTTAGAGAGTCTAAAAAGGGACGAAAAGAAGACTCCAAAAGTTCTTTTTCGTACATTTGTCTCTCAAGTCCAAAAAATCATAAAACAATACAAGAGAGAACCTATTGATCATGTTTGACCAACGAGTACCTTTTTCATAGTTAATCTATCTCAGCCTGAAGAAAGGGCTAAAGCTATACTGAGTAGATATCGATTCTAATCCATTAACAAGCTAAAAATGACAAATTCTTGGCAATCTTTTCATGTTTAGAGAGTTTGAAAAGAGCTTAAAGAGGACTCCATTTTGAGGAACGAGTGGTGTCTAAGGTAGCAATGGTTCCAGTGATGTTGGAACTTCTCAAAACATGTTGATTTATGTGAAGATGTTGGCTAATAAGACCACTCATTGCAATTGTCCCTTGAAAAGGGTAAAACAACCAAGTAAAGGCATATGATCAGCCAAAGAGATGGTGACAATGGGATGAAATAGCCAAGGCTCATCTAATGAAAGAGGCCGATAGAATGGCAATCACAAGGGTTAAAATGGAAATTGGTTCATTTTTACACAAGCTTGAACCATAGGGAATTATGCTTAGATTCAGTTTCATGTTTACACAAGCTTGAAATGAAAAACTATGCTTGAATTCTATTTCATTTTAACACAAGCTTGAAATGAACAAAACTATGCTTGAAATTGGTTTACATGCCCCCAGCATGATGAAAGGGAGAGTCTCTTATAACCAGATGGAAATCGCTGTGGTGAAGCAGGACGGTTATCCAACACCTTTGTGGCTTCATCGAGATAGAAAAAGGTGAATGGGGTGATTCCCTTCAAATAACCTACAGGAAAATTTAACTTTACCACTAGGTGCATGCCCCCCAAGCTTCATTACATTCACCTAATTAGACGACTCATGGCTATCAGGTGGATGTAATGAAGGTTATTTTGCGAGACCAAGTGAAAGACTCAACTAGGATTTTACGAGATCTAATCAAACGCTCGAATTGGAACTTTGCTCTAGGCGACCTTGTTTCATTTTTTAATGAGATTGACATAAGACAAGGAACTCTACTCATACTCCTTGTTTCATTTTTTAATGAGGTTGACACAAGACCAGGAATTATCCTCATTAGAGCTGTTTCATTTGTTAATGAGGTTGACACAGTAAAAGAATTGTCCTCATACTCCTTGTTTCATTCTTTAACAAGGTTGACACAAGACAAGGATGCATCCTCATGGGCCCTTTGTTTCATTTGTTAACGAGGTTGACATAAGACAATGAACTATCCTTGGACCCTTGTTTCATTTTTTTAATGAGGTTGACACAAGACAACGAACTATCCTTATACCCTTGTTTCATTTTTTAATGAGGTTGACACAAGATGACGAACCATCCTCGGCCCTAAAACACAAATTAATTAGTGGTCATGAAGGAGAGATCTGGTTCCAATGCCCCCAGTACATGATGTACAACATCACTAAATTGATCGTCTGTCAATGTAGGTATGAAACAGGTTTCCACATAATTAACCCGTGACAGGAATGATACCATTGGTATAAAAGGACCATTTAGGGAAGATTATTTACTAGGAGCTATATTTAGACCGGGAAATGAAAGCTGGTCAATGGTGACAATTCTACCTTCATCGGGAAATGAATCACTCGAAAGAGTGTTGAAACAATAGCTCCCACGCCATAAACATAGTCGTGCCCAAGAAGTAAATTGTAATCTAATGGGCCTGGGACTACCATCACATTCAGAAAAATGATTTTTCCTCCCAAAGTAATGGGTAACTGAGGGAGGATCCCTAATGGTTGACTCGTTCCTCTGTTAAAAGCCAACATATTCTGGGTAACTGACACAAGTGGTGGCGAACCAAGAACTTTCCAAGCAGTTGAGAAAAGGATACTCACTGATGCACCTTCATCCATAATAGTGCCAGATACAATCATATTACAAACATGTACTATGATCTGGAAAGGCAAATAAGAAGGAAGGTGGATTCCTGCTAGTCGATTCCAATCAAAGGAAGTGACTACACTACTTAGAGGGGGTCCCGTAGAAATAGAAGAATTAACCACTTGAGCTACGACAACTGGAGAATTTTCCTACTGTCTTGATGGAACAAGCGGATTTCCCCCAAGCTCATTAGAATCTGAATAAGAAAAAAGAACCTGAGTGATATCATTTTCACTCTCTTCGAGAAGGGTACGATTTACTGAAGGTGAAATTGGGTCAACTGTTAACTTGAACTGTTGATTTGGGTCGGGTATAGACTCATAGGATTCACTTTTAGAGAAAGTGGGTTTGACTGATGACTGATTTTGGTCAGTCAATTCATCAGCTAGTGAAGGATTTAGGGATAGTTTCCTGTAACCAAATGGAAGTCGCTGCAGTGAAGCAGGACGGTTATCCAACCCTCTTTTGGCTTCATCTAGATAGGGACAAAGGTGAATGGCATGATTCCCTTCACATAACCTACATGGAAACTTGAATTCACCCTTATTTACCAACATGATCTCCAGAAGTTGATGACAGATGATGATGTGAACGAGAAGACCATTCTTCTAAGATCTGAGGAATATTAGGACAATTTTGAAGATGGTCTCCCGCACAAAGTTTGGATGGATATCAAACTTTGTGAGGCTTGATAGATGGTTTCTCATCAGATGTTGCATTCAAAACAATGGTTTCTTGGTTGGCCCTCTACTGAATTTGCTTCTTCTTCTTCTTCTTCTCTTTCTTCTTCTTCTTAGCCACTTAGTTACTAGTACCAATACCTTCGCCAGGTGAAGAGGAAGAAGGGGAGGAAGAAACAACCAAGGAAGAAGGCAAAGGGTCGACCTTCAGATCAACTGGAGGTTGATTTTGTCCAGTTGGAGGTGTACTATATTGCGGAGAAATCATTACATTTTGAACCAAGGAGGTTGAATAAAACCATATTGGCAAGCCAATGGTAAATCCTGGAAAGGACAATGTAGCCATATATGGAGCACTAATATTTCCAAATGGAGGAAAGGGAATAGGATTTCCATCAAAAAGAATTCCTTGATTGGTTAACTCCAGATTTGTCGCCATATGTTTCAACCTAAGATCAACTAAGGAGAGAGCTTGGAGGATGTTATCCATGGTAAATTAATTTTTATGACACTCGAACACAACTTTGCTTTTTCATTTCTAAAGTGTCGAGAAAAAACAAAAGATGACTCTAGTCACTTTCGATGTTTAATGAGCTTGAAAGGGCAAGTGCTTAGATGGACCTTTTGTTTTAAGGAGTCATAAAGGAATGAAAGTGACTACTTTGGAGATACTAGACAAGAGGGTTTACCAAACTAATCACAAAACTACAATATACACCTTGGTGGTAAATGAAAGACAAATTACCAATTATTTACCATATGAAAGTTAGTCTTCCCGAATGTTGTGTTCGGTGGATTGTGATTGGTAAGGTGGTAGACTCGGCTTCCTAGGGATAAATGATCTAAACCTAATGGATTCTCCTACTATATACTCGATGGTACGGGGAGCACAATTCCATACTAGTACTTATCAGTTCAGAGAGGAGGAATCACCCAACCTTAATGAAAATGACAACCACTAGGTTTTAAGATGTCGAAACACGTCTCTAGCCTAAACACCTCTAGATATTTGCAATAAGTTCCAATGCTTTATTAGGTTAATTCAGATAAATTTTAAGTTGATGTTCTTTAGAATTTTCCTTTCAAGGTTCACCATGAGATGTTTTCCGAAATTCCTAAAAATTCAACTAGAATGAGTAGCACTCTTTCCATTTATTTCAACAATGAAAATCCTAGCTATGAGGGATAGAGCATAAAAGTACTTTTTGAACAAACAATAAAGAGCACAAAATAGATGCAATTCCCTAAACCATTCCTTTCAAGCATTCACAAACTTTAATATGCACAATGCATGCTTTTATTTTTAGTTTCTCTTAATGTGAATGATGCAATAAGAAAAACTAATGCACAAACGATTCAGAACTCTTTTCATTAAAAAATGTTTATTTATGACAATTTATCTTAAAGGGAAAGGAAGAATAAATGACACTTTCAACTTTGAAGAAACGAATATTTTCAAGACTTTAAATGAAAACATGAATCAGGTGCACAAATAGATCAATTGATTATTTATGAAGGAATACTTTATGAAACTTCATTTTTTCGAAGAAAAAGATGATTTTATGACACTTTTCTATTGACAAAACAATGGGTCATCTATATTCTAACTTTGACTATAGACTGATAATGACAAAGAAAAAATTAAAGAAACATTAATCAATCCAATCAAAGTAGGGTTGGTTGACTAAGGAGATGAAAAGACTATTTTTAGAGATAATACATCATTGACTTTCAGCAAGCAAGCAATCAGAAGAATTTTGGAAAAACTCAAACCAAAGGTGGGAATTTAACCTAAGGTTGATTAGCACAGGTCAAAGAGGGGTTAACTTCACTGCATAGCACTTTCTCTCACTAAATGCTGCACTGATTTCAATGAATTGAAAATTGATCAGTGTAGGTCAAAAAGGGCCAATCTACATTGATTAGCGCAGGCCAAAGAGCATAAAACTGCATTGATTAAAATATTCCTTTGTTAATCAGCACAGGTTAAATAAGGCCTAAGTGCGATTCATAGTGCTGTCTCTAAGGCTAACCTACAATGATTCTTGTGCGGCCACTCAAGAGTCATCTAACCTCAAATTTTGACCAAGATGCAATGCAAAAGGCTGAATCACAACAAGTAAAGTATTTCAAGGTGTCTAAGAAGGTGGATAAGCTACTAAAAGGGTTAAAATGATCCTCAACGGAGTTGCCAGTTTGTTATGGGCAAATTTAGTGTTTCTTCAAATGACTAACCCCTAGATCTAGTAGCAAGTCTAGAACAACAGCTAAAGTAATTCCATTGCTTTTCCTTTAGCTAATAGATAAAAGAAAGAGGAACAAAAGAACCAACCTGTATCTCTCACTCGATCCCTCTTCCCTTTGGCTCCTTTCACCACTCCCACCTATACTTAACTCACTTGGAATGTACCTGGATACAAGCCGAGACAAACAACCATCAAAGCATACATATCGATCTATTAGCTGCACATATTATATAATCGAAAGTACAATATACATCATATAACACATGAATGGGAAAAAGCATAGAACACTTTATTAATAGAAGGAAAGATTACAACCCATGTAGATGCATGCTCAATTCAGTGTCATCCTTCCAGCTTCAAACCCTTCTCTCCTCATGAAGCAACAATTTGACATGATAACTTTACTCTTGCAAATCTCACTCAAACAGAATTTCCTTAGCACAAGAAGTTCCAACCTCTTCAAGCCTTTGAATTCTTGGTCCATTTATAGCTGAATGGAGGAGGTTAAGCCATTAATGACCCTCATGAACGCTTTGCAAAAATTGGGAGGTGGTTCCACGGAGGAAGGGATAACGGATTAAGGTTCATTCATCCTCTTCCTCATCCAAAAGCGAGTTCAATCCATCTGGAAACTTCCATAAGAATCCAATGGATTCATTTCAAAAATTTGATGAATCTCTCTTAGCGTAGGAAGAACAAAGGCTAGGTGTGATGCATGGCACCCAAACATTGCAATTCTTGCAATGCATTGTAGCCAGATAGAAGGCCACCTATGCTGATCTCCTTAGGGGCACTTTTTGGATGAATGGTGTCATGAAACTCTTGGGAGGAAAGCATGATGTAGGTTAACTTCATTAGGGAATGAAAAAAACTGAATTAGGGGTTGATGGACCCTATTAATATGAATATGAAAGTCGAGGTTGATGTGCCAAAATTTTCCTGTAACAGAGAACACCCCTAATTTCTCCCTATGCCATCTGACAATTCTACATCATCCCTAATACACCTACCACATCACCAAGAAGATTAGTATTCACATTTTCACGCAAAATAAGACAAAAATAGAAAAGAGTTATTGTGTTCATTTACATGCACAGTAATAGAATGTTTGGTTATTTCATATTGCATTCATAGGACAATAGGGTTACACACATGTTAACTTAGCATTCTTTTAAATAAAATCATCTTATATGTTTTTAGATGAATGGGGTTTTTAAGCATTTGATACAGGTTTTCCTTACTACAGTATACAAGATTTTAGTTAGCGTAAATTTCCCCTTTTCCTCATTGGTAATCGAGCTTCTGAATCAACAGAAGGAAGGTTTGAGAAACCATAGTGGTTTATCACCAACTTAGAAGTGACAAAGAGAAGATCCATTGCATCTGTTTGTGTATACAACAATTTCACCTCCAAGTTTGTATGAACATCGGGTTGATAAAGTAAAGTTGGTAGCCCTAGGATTTGCAGCATTCTTGCTGCAATACTGGTGCTCATCACTTTTTTTGCACCATTGCCATGGAGGTGTCTATGTAAGATGTGATTTCTTCTTTCTTTCTCCCATTTCTTATCTTTGACATTTTGCTACTAGCTTCATTTCTACAAAAGTAATTGTAAGTTAGTTTGCTTTCTTTTTGATTTTGCAAGTGAGATTTCATTCAAGTAGTTTAGTTTACATTCAGTTTGGGATTTCAATTCTGCAATTAGTATCAAATCTTGAAAAAAACAAAACAAAAAAAACCACTTCTTCTTTCATGCCTCGTAGGAATAGGGATAACTTAGGAAAATTTCTACCAAATACACCCACCACTTCAAACAACCAACCTCCCCTCTTCTTAGGTAGCTATTAATTTGAGTACCACTTAGGCGAACAACAAGATATTTTTGAAGAGACTACAAGGGGAGAAGAAGAAGGAGAACCCATTCCAACTGACCTAATGGCTGAAAATAGAAATGACATAGGAGATAGAGAAAGACTTGAGGGTGCATTTCCCATCAGAGAAACTAATAGGGATACCACGATGAGAAACATAAGCCACTCTTCTCTTCCTCATTTCCATCACCTGACCTCAGTAGATCTAGACACATTCTTGTTTGAGTTTTTTGTCCTATGCAAAACTTATGATTACACCACTGATGAGAAGAAGTTGAAACTATTCCCATCCACCCTCAAGGATGTAGCTTTGCACTGGTTCATGGGTTTACCTAGGGATAACATCACAACCTGGACTCAAATGCAACAAGCCTTCAACAACAAGTATCGAGACTACTATAGGTCTGAAGACACTAATGAAGAGATTTTTAGGATGACCTTAGGGCATGATGAATCCCTAGAGGACTATGAAGAAAGGTTCTAGCTTAGCTACAAAAGGGCCAGGTGCACACTTGATCTTGAGTCACTGAAGCTAGTCCTACTCTGAGGGGTAAGGGAAGATCTTGTGGATACCCTAAACCTTCTAGTAGGAGGGGACATCAACTAGCTACCCTATGAAGATATCAAGACTGCCTTTAGGAATCATTCTAGGGCAACTAGGAAAAATGGTAGGGGTAGTCAATCAATGGCCAGCCCATCCTCTTCCAACACATCCATAAAAGGTGAAATTAGAAATATGATGGAAGATTTTGTTGACACCTAATCCTCTGTGATTGGGTAAATTTGGAATGTGAACAGTCATCAAGAAGATGAATTGATCAGTCACATTCATGTATATAACAATAGCTACCTAATGAAATAAACGAATCTGTTTTTCTGCCAAGTCTGGAGTTACTCCTGGCCTAACATGGTATCAGAGCACAGGTCCCACGTTCCTTTTTTGGAATGCCTTGTAACTCCTCTATCCCATAATCTACCTCTGCCTTATTCCAGCACTGCCTCATAAACGTTGTACGTTAAATTTCTTCATGAATAGCGATGGTTCATGACTGGCAATGCTGAGTGGTGTATGATGAATCTGCGTTAAAATGGTACTTGAAACACTGACATGTTGAATGATGAGCCATTTTGATGAACGCCCAGAATCCACTTCTGTTGAATGCGTTACTTCCAAAGTTAAATGCGTTGAATACATTGAATGGGCTCTGCAGTTTTTGGTATACATCAGTTTTGTATATGGTATTGAACTAACTTTTGGTATATGCGTTTGAATTGATTGTCAACGCTATCCCATTTTTAACAGTACGTTTGTAGTATCAACGGTTTATTGAATGCGTATTGAATGAATCCTTGCTTTGAATATATGCAAATACATTCACTAGCCAATTCTGCGTGGAGATGTGCTGCTGTTGCGTAAAGCCTGATATGCGTGGTTTTAATATGATAAGTGTGGTTTTTATAAATTGGGTGTTGATTTCTGAAATGGTTTTAGTGATGTGCACTTGTATGGGTTGTGTTTATAAATCAAAAGTGTTGAATGATATACAATGACGATGGTTCATCTGTTTATGGTGAACGCTCTTATATAAGCATGTTGGAATGGCAAATTGTTGTATAGTTGGGTTTATAAAGTTCAATAAATCGATGCTTGATTTTACACTTGGCTCTCTGATGATATAATATCCACAATGCAAATAAATCAATGTCCCATAAGCAATATTTAAAAGAATGGTTGAACAACACATTGGAAGTGCAACTATTGTGATGGAACGCTGAGAGAAGCAGCTGAGTTGAATCGAATCTGGTAAGTTTTCATTGGTATTTAATTGGTAACGCTAAGATCATGCCGTAGTGTTACAGCAGAGTAGGCGGTGATTAAAGTTCAGCCTTGAAGTTTCTGTTTGGAGGGATTCATATGTTTTGAATGCGCTGTCACATTAAACTATATATATATTGAACAACATATATATATATATATACCATCATTTAAAGTTTTCCCCTTTTTGAGTACAATTTCATTGTTCATCAGTAGAGGTTTTTTATCAGCAGAAATTTCTCATCAGTAGAAGTTTTTTATCAGCAGAAATTTCTCATCAGTAGAAGTTTTTATCAGCAGAAATTTCTTATCAGTAGAAGTTTTTTATCAACAGAAATTTCTTATCAGCAGAAGTTTTTTTTAGCAGAAGTATTTTTTACAGAATGCATTCGATCATCTCTATGGTAGGAATAGTTCTCACTGGCAAGGAGAACTATCCTGAATGGTCCCAGATGATAAAACACACCCTCATCTTCAATGAGTTGTGGAAGGGAGTGTGTGTCGGAGAAAGAGACAATGATCCAGTACGGCCTACATCAGACAAAGAGCTCGTCATTTGGGATAACAAGAACAGCAAAGCATATGAATTAATCGCATAATCTGTAAATGAAGAAGTAAGTCGCCATATTTCATCATATTCAACTGCCTTTGAAGCTTTACAAAATCTCAAAGAACTCTATGACTCACATTCTGTACTTGAAGTTGTTCAGCTCATGATTAAACTCTTCACTCTTGAACTGAAAAATAATGATCCTCTTGCTCTTTCATCTGAATTTAAATCCATAATGCATGATATCAAATCCACTAAGGTTGAGCTGGATATCCCTCTTATTGCTTTTCTCAAGGCACTCTATCCTACTTACTCCAATTATCTTGAGTATTTACAAGCAAATGGAAATCTTAAAGATATAACCTTTGACTCTCTTGTGAAAAAGTTTGCTGAAAGAGAGAAAGCCTTTGGAAGGAAGACAGTCCCTGAATCTTCTGAAGAGACTGTTTGCCTTTCTCATAAAGAAAAACATCCTACTCAAGATTCTACAAGAGGAAGAGGTGGACAAAGAGGAAGAGGAAGATACTTCAGAGGAAGGGGGGGCAGACATTCTCAAGGAGAAAAGGCAGATCTGCATTGCATTCGTTGCAAACGAAATGGATGACATGATGCTTCTACATGCAAGCTACCATCGGACAAAATTGAGCAGAAAAGAAACCAGCAGAAAGGTAAAACCGATGATATAGACAAAGGTAAAGAACCTGAATCCACTCACTATATTGAGGCACAATGTAACATTGGAGTAAATGAAGATTTGTTTAATGCTTCACTTGATTCTTCGAAAAATGATTGGTTGCTTGATTCAGGAGAAACTTGTCATATGACTCATAGGAAAGATTTTTTTGAAGATTTCACTAACAATGTTGATGGAGCAGTATACTTTGCAGATCAGTCAAAAATCAAGCCATCAGGGCTTGGCACAATCAGGCTTAAACTGCCTGGTCTTCCAAAATATCTTCTAGATCATGTTCTATATCTCCCACAGCTCAAGAGAAACTTGCTGTCCTTGGTCCACATCCGCCAGCAAGGTCACTCCATTCATATGTTTGATGACAAGCTTGAGGTAAGAAAAGCATCTGACCACTCACTTGTCATGGGGGGAATAGAAGAAGAAAGACATCTCAAACTACAAGGAACCTCTGCTCATGCACAACATTTCTCATATATTTCTCATCATCAAGAAGGTACACTTCCATCAAGTTTATTATGGCATGCTAGATTTGGACATTTAAACTATGACAGTCTCCGCTTATTGAAGAAAAATGGTGTTGCCGGTTTGCCTACAATTCCTAGGAAACATAAGCAATGTCATGCTTGCATTCTAGGAAAGCATAGCAAACAGTCTTTTCATGATTCACATTCAAGAGCACATAGGAAGCTTGAACTCATTCATTCAGATTTATGTGGTCCAATGCATGTTCCTTCTACAAATGGAAATAAATATATCATGACATTTATTGATGATTACACCAGAATGTGTTGGGTTTATTTATTAAAGAACAAATCTGATGCTTTTCAAACATTCAAGAATTTTCATAAATGGATTGAAAATGATGCACAATCTCATATTGGGTCTATTCACACTGATAATGGAAAAGAATATACATCAAATGAATTTGAAAACTATCTTTTCCAACATGGGATCAAACATCAAACAACTGTACCTTATAATCCCCAATAGAATGGTGTAGCAGAAAGAATGAATAGAACAATTCTGAATATGGTATGATCCATGCTTTTCTTCAAAAATTTAAAGATAATGTTTTGGGATGATGTTGTTCTATGTGCTGCATATATAAAGAATAGATGTCCATCTAATGCTCTAAGAAACAAGACTCCTTATGAATTTTGGTATGGACATGTTCCTTCGGTAAAACATCTCAGGATCTTTGGTTCCACCTGTTATGCTTTGATACCAAAGGTACATAGAAACAAACTTGGTGCTAGAAGTCATAAGTGTATCTTCCTGGGGTATTCAAACACCTCCAAAGCATACCGTCTCTATGATGAAGTAAATAAAAAGTTTGTTGTATCTAGAGATGTCATTTTTCTTGAATCATCCAAATCTGACAATGTTTTTGAGTGGCAACTTGATTGCTTCGATAGATTCACAAAAACGAAATCATTTCAAGAGTTTGATAATTAGATTCCACATCTTGAAGGGGGGATTCCTATACTAGATCAACATGTGGAATCTTCTTCTGAAGAACAATCTCCCCTGCATGAAACTCCAACAACGGATGATGCTTTAAGTGATGTAATTGATAGAATTGGGAGACTCAATCTTGATTCAGTCCCAACTCAATCAACAGAGCAGCCTGGACCATCTCAGAAAGGTCCTCCAAAGTGGCTGAAAAAGACACTTGAAAGTGTTCATCCTGATGAAATTGGAAAAACGGGAACCAGAAATTCAAACCGACAAAATAGAGGTGATGTAGATGACTCTAATTCACCTGTTGATATGGATGTTACTTATTATTGTGAATTGAACTTGTCTACATATTTTGAACCAAATTCCTTCAAAGAAGTTGCTTCTCATGATGAATGGAAATAAGCGATGAAAAAGGAGTATGATGCCCTCATAAAGAATGGCACTTGGAAGCTGGTTGATCCTCCATTTGGAACCAAACCAATTGGCTGCAAGTGGGTCTACAAGAACAAGTACAAAGCTGATGGCTCACTTGACAAGCACAAAGCTAGGCTTGTGGCAAAAGGTTTTTCACAAAAGGAAGGGGTCGATTATGAGGAAACTTTTGCCCCCACAGCAAAATGGGCCACCATCCGGACACTCTTTGCACTAGCTACTCTGAACAGTTGGAAAGTCCATCAAATGGATGTAAAAATTGCATTCTTGGATGGAGATTTAAAAGAGAATGTTTTTATGTCCCAGCCTGAAGGATTTTCTGTGAAAGGACATGAACATAAAGTATGCAAGCTTGTGAAGTCCTTGTATAGCCTCAAACAAGCACCGCAAGCCTGGTATGAAAAACTAACTAAGCATCTTTTGAAACTCAACTTCAATCATTTTGATCTTGATGATGAAACTTTATTTGTCAAGAAAATTGGCAAAACAGTTGTGTATCTTATGGTATATGTAGATGGTCTTTTAATGACAGGGAACAATGAAAGCTACATTGCATCCATAAAGAAGGAATTAGGGAAAAGTTTTAAAATGACTAATTTGGGCTATGTTCATTACTATCTTGGCATTGAAGTAACCCAACATCCAAAATCCATATTTCTTTCTCAAAAGAAATACATTGGAGATTTGTTAAATAGATTTGGCATGACAGAGTGCAATCCTCTTTCTACTCCAATGGAACAAAACTTAAAGCTCACATCTATTGAAGGAAAGGAATTTGAGGATGCAACAAAGTATAGACAGCTTGTAGGAAGTCTCATCTACCTCACTACTACCATACCAGACATTTCATTTACTGTTGGAATCCTCTCCAGGTTCATGCAAAAGCCTTGTGAGGGACATTGATCTACTGCAAAAAGACTTCTAAGGTACTTGAAGGGAACTCAAGACCTTGGAATCAAGTATACACAGGTGGACGACTTCAGCTTGATTGGATACTCTGATTCAGACTTCGATGGAGACAAAGAAACTGGGGTATCTACTTCAGGATATGCTATGAGTCTTCGATCAAGAGTTGTCTCCTGGATATCACGCAAACAATCAGTTCCATCAGATTCCACAACTGAAGAATAATACGTGGCAACAGCTGAAGCAACAAAAGAAATTGTGTGGTTCAGGAAAATTCTTGAAGATTTGTAGGTAAAACAAGTACAATCAACTCCACTCATGATTGATAACACCTCTGCAATAAAGTTGGCCAAGAACCCAAAGTTCCATGATCGTACAAAGCACATTAATACTAAATATCATCTGATCTGACATCATGTTGAGGCCAAAACAATCCATCTCCGTCATTGTTCCACAAATGAGAAAATTGCAGACATCTTCACCAAAGCGCTTCAAAGAGAAAAGCTTGAAAGATTCAGAACGATGCTTGGACTCACCAACATCCCTTCAGATTAAGGGGGGAATGTTGACACCTAATCCTCTGTGATTGGGTAAATTTGGAATGTGGACAGTCATCAAGAAAATGAACTGATCAGTCACATTCATGTATATAACAATAGCTACCTAATGAAATAAATGAATAAGTTTTTCTGCCAAGTCTGGAGTTACTCCTGTCCTGATAGATTTCAAGAGTGAAATGTTGCATTCCTTGCCCTATAGATGGACACTATGCCCATCAAGAGAGAGCGAGAGGAAGAAAAGAGAGCACTAGCCATTTTCTTCCCTATATGCTCAAGGAGGCACCCTAGGAATGAATGTATAATAAATCTGATTGAAATATGCTCGGTCTGTGAAGAAAACCAATCCATGGACAAGTGCCCTTCTCTAACTAGACTAAAATCTATGTATAAGGGAACTGAAGGGGTGACTGAACATCTCTATTAAATAAATTAAATGAGACCTCATGAGCCTTGGCCATACTAGTAGGGAATTCAAGGGTCATCCCATGCATATTATGTTGAAATGTGGCAACAAGAATATTCCAATTTTAATTTGTCCTTGAATTAAAATTTGAATTTAGTCTCACCAATTGTTTGAAAAATAATTAATTAATTAATCTTGAGTTAATTAATTGGAGAAATTCAAACATGTACTCTTTTTTAATTCATGCAAAATTTATCCCTTTCATTGAGGAATTTATCCCTTAATTAAGGAGATAAGGATGAGTTGTATTTGAGTTGTAATTAGTTAGATCAATTAACTAAGTTAAGTCCATTTAAATTAGTTCCAAATAGTTTGTGGAACTAATTGCAAGTTCAGTTAGTTAATGCATGCATGCATGGAATTAGTGTACTCCAGATAATTGGATATTTTCTCATAAATAACTCATCCATGTCATTTCTGACAAAGACAAAGTTGAGATTAAAGGCAGGAACACATACTATCAGTTGCAAGAATTTTCCTATAAGAAAATCTCTTGCATGCAGAAGGAATCCATTTCCTTGATATTTGTGTAGTTTTATGGTGTGTTGGAGCAGTGTGTGAGACCAGTGTCACAGAAGGTTACAACAGGAAAAACCAGGGAAAATAGTGCAAGGAAATATGAGGCTTGGAGGACATAGGGAAAGGCATATGAGTTGTCTAGTCTGTCTATGAGCATTAAGATGGATTGTACTGAGAGTTGGATAGTTGTGAGAGCTAAAGATTTTTGTAATCCTGAGATATTTCCACTTGTATGATAATACAGATAGCTGGGCTTTTCACTGAGGCTTTCTCCCAAGTACTCTTCTGTGTTTCATGTGTGATTGATTCTTCTTCTCTGTTATATGTGTTCTGTTTGATCTTGCTCAAATCGACTAAGCTTCCACAAGTTTGATTGTAGAAGTAGATTAAGTATTTTTCTTTAGTACATTGCATAATCAGATGAATATACAATGAGAATTTCTACATGGTATTAGAGAAAAGGTGATTAGAGCTGTGAATAACATACTGAGAAGGGAAAATTTGAAGTGTGAAGTTCTTGATTGTGGGTACAAAATCATATTCTTATCACACCTCAAAGTTCACCAATGGTGTTCAATGGCTTGAGACTCGAGTATCCACTGGATGGCAGCTTGAATTACATAGCATGGAAGGATCACATGGAAGAGGTATTAGAAAACAATGGTTTGAAGGATTTCATTGATAAAGAAATCCCCAAGCGAGCTGAAGCTAATGCATAAGAATTGGTGGAATGGAAGAAGTGTGTGGCGAAGGCAAGAAGGATTCTTCTGGAGGGAGTTCGAGACAATATTTTCTCGAGCATCCATGGGAAGGAGACTTTTTTCTCAATGTAGAAGGCATTGAAGGACCTATATCAGAACAATAGCGACCAGAGGAAACCAGCGCTCAAGGACAAGCTTTAGAAAATCAACTGTGAAAAGGGTGACACTATTTCTACATATTTGAACAAGCTCATCACCTACAGAGATGAGCTCGGTAGTGTGGGAATAACGATAACTGATGATGATATGGTGAGTCTTTCTCTCCTTGGTCTTCCTAAGAGCTGGCATAGCTACAAGGACTCCATGAATGGAAGAGAGAAACTACCAGGTTGGGAACAATTCTGGTCGGATCCTATGCAGGAGGAGATCAGGAGAGGCACCAGAGATGGTTCTTCATCTAAGCATGATGATGAATAAAATATAGCCTTAGCAAGTAAGTCAAGGAAAGGGAACTAGAAGGCTTCCCACAATGGCAAGATTGAGGAGGAGGTGTACATAGAGGTGCTAGAAGGTCTTGAGACCTTCAATCATGAGTCACATGTGTTTTGACTCAAGAGACCTTTGTACGGGCTGAAGCAAGCACCTCATGCTTGATACACCAGGATCGACAACTACTTCACCGGGTTGGGCTTCACAAAGAGTGAAGTAGATGTGAACCTATACCACATCATGGTAGAAGGTAGGTGGTTGATCATTTTTCTTTATGTTGATGATCTCATATTGATAGGTGATGATCAGTTGATCGTGTCTTTCAAGGAGGACCTTGCAAGAGCATTCAAGATGAAGGACATGGGTCTCATGCACTACTTCCTTGGCATGGAAGTGTGGCAGAAGGATGGGGAGTTGTTTGTGTCTCAAGGCAAGTATGCCAGTTAGATACTCAACATATTCGACATGAAGAACTGCAAGCCCATGTAGACTCCTTTAGCAAGTAACTGGAGGAAGGAGGATGCTACTTCAAGAGAAGTAGTGGAGGCTACTATGTATCGGTAGCTTTTGGGTTCACTGATGTACTTAGTGAAAACACAAAAAGATTTGTTGTATGTGGTGAACCAGCTGAGTAAAGCTATGTCTAAGCCTACCAAATTGTTTTGGAAGTCTGCTAAGAATGTTTTGAGATACCTCAGAGGCAAGTCTCAGTATGGATTAGGGTAGAGACGAATAGAGGGAGTGAAGCTAGAGGGATTCATAGATGTAGATTGGGCAAGGAGTCAATCAGATTAGAAGAGCACATCAGGTGGAATTTTCAACCTTGGGTCAGCTATAATTTCTTGGTACAAAAGGAAACAGAGGTTAGTTTCACTCAGCTTAGTAGAGGCTGAATACATGGGTACAAATTAGGCAACATGTGAGGCTATTTCGATGCAGAAAATTCTAGTTGGTTTGTTTGATCAGAGGATGGGTCCAACTGTGATCTATTGTGATAATCAGAGTTGTATCAAACTCTTTGAGAATCCAATATTTCATGACAGGTCCAAGCACATCGACATTTGGTATCATCATCTCAGAGACTATGTGGCGAGGAGGATCATGTTGTTGGAGTATATTTCGACAGAGCAAGATGTTGACATTTTGACTAAGGAATTTTCAAAGTGTAAATTCAAGTTCCATAGAGACATGATCAGGGTAGTAGATAATCCCTTTCTTGTTGAGAGGGAGTGTTGAAATGTGGCAACAATAATATTCAAATTTTAATTTGTCCTAGAATTAAAATTGAGAAATAAAATTCGAATTTATTCTCACCAGTTGTTTGTAAAATAATTAATTAATTCATCTTGAGTTTATTAGTTGGAGAAATTAAAACAGGAAGTCTTTTTCAAGTCATGGAACAACTATCCCTTTGATTGAGGAAGTTATCCCTAATTAATGAGATAAGGATTACTTGTATTTGAGTTGTAATTAGTTAGCTTAGTTAACTGAGTTAAGTCCAGTTAAATTAGTTCCAAACAGTTTGTGGAACTAATTGTGAGTTCAGTCAGTTAATGCATGCATGCATGAAACTAGTGTACTCCAGATAACTGAATATTCTATCATAAATAACTCACGTATGTCAGTTCATACAAAGATCCAGCTGAGATTAAAGGTAGGGACAATGTACTATCAGTGGTAAGAATTTTCATATAAGAAAATCTCTTGCATGCAGAAGGAATTCATTTCCTTGAGATTTGTGCAGTTTTATAGTGTGTTGGAGCAGTGTGTAAGACCAATGTCACAGAAGGTTACAGTAGGAACACCCAGGGAAAATAACACAAGGAAATAGGAGGCTTGGAGGGCAAAGGAAAAGGCATATGAGTTGTCATGTCTATCTATGAGCAGTGAGATGGATTGCACTCAGAGTTGGATAGTTGTGAGAGCTAAAGCTTTGTGTAATCCTGAGATATTTCCACTTGTATGATAATACAGATAGAGGGGGTTTTAGCTAAGGCTTTCCCCCATGTATTCTTCTGTGTTTCATGTGCGATTGGTTCTTCTTCTCTATTATATGTATTTTGTTTTATCTTTCTCAAATCGATTAAGCTTCTACAAGTTTGATTGTAGAATTAGATTAAGTATTTTGCTTTTGTACATTGCATAATCAAATTAATATACAGTGAGAATTTCTACATACTACAAACCTAACCAAAACACATCCATTCCCTCTTGGGGTCCCCTTGCTCATCCCTCCTGGTCTACACCTCCTCCTTGGTCTTTTGCACCTCAGTACCATTCACGGCCAACCATCAAGTCATTTAAGCCATATACTCCACCACATCCTCAGTGGAATGCACCACCCCAGCGGTGGAGGCCGCCATACAAAAATGATTTAGCTTTATTACCTTCACCTCCTACTCAACCACAACGTTTACACCCTACTCCAGTTAAAAAACCTCATATTCACGCCTAGCCAAATCCTAACCCAAAAAATATATAGGCATAACAAGTGTACAATGGAGAGACATCCTTCCCTTCTTATGTTGTGGAGATTCAGGAAATCAATATGAGATTTGGGAGAGTACTCAGACAACCAACCTCCACCTCCAGCTAGGGAGAGTGAGGAGGAAAGAGAGGTAAGCATGCCTAGAGTGAATCCACCACCCTTTCCTGAAATATTAACTCATCTAGTCTAGCCTATCCTAGAAGAGAATGAACTTTTGGGTGAATTGAAAAATCTATGTGTCAAAATTCCACTTCTCCAGCCATCAAGGATGTACCTATTTACAACAAGTTTATTAAAGGGAAGTGTTTCAAACATCTAGGGAGGTGAAAAAGAGATACCCCTACCATTAATGTCATTGGACAGTTGTTCAACTTAATGCTGGGACAGGTAATTTGCCTAAAGTATTTGGACCCTAGAAGTCTTATAGTATATGTGCACATGAATGGCACCATTGTCCCACACACTTTGATTGATCTTGGGGCTGCCATTAATGTAATGACTAAGGACACCATGCTTAAGCTCAATCTCGAGGGTTCATTAAGAAAGACCACAATAGTCTTGCAATTTGCAGACCATTCCATAGTAACCCTTGAGGGGATTTTTGAGGATATGATGGTCTCCATCAACTCTTGGGAATACTCTGCAAACTTCCTTGTTCTCTAGCCTAAGGCCAAGCTTACTAGTTATCCTCTCATACTTGGGAGGCCTTAGTCAGCCACTGTCAATCCCTACATCAATTGGAGTGATGGAAATATGACTATCAACAATGGGCATCTCTCAAATCAGTTAGTATTTCACCCTCTTGCTTAACCATATCTAGAACATGACTTATCTTTATGGTTAGAAGTACAGGAAGAAGATGAAATCTACTCATCCCAACTCTATACTTTAGAAACAGCCACGGGAGGACAACAACTAGACGAAGATGATTTAATCAAACACATACTCTGAAGTCTAACTCCCAACACCTTGTCCTTAGAGGTAATAAAGGAAACCAAGAGAAACCAAGAGAAACCATCAGATTGATCTATGCTTAGCTAAATCTAACCCTACTTGTTTCAAAACGATTGAATTCTTCCCTGAAAGAACTTTGAAAATCAACCCCTCTCTTTTTGTAGACCAAGAAGAAAAATTATGCAACATGATAAGGGAACATCTGGATTCCTTTTCTTGGAGTTATAAGGAAATGAAGGGAGTGAACCCATCGGTGTGTAATCACAACATTTATATCAAAGAAGTTTAAAAACTAGTCTAACAACCCCAAAGGAGAATGAGTCCATCTCTGAAGGATATAGTCAAAGAAGAGCTGCAAAAGCTGTTGGATGCAGGATTCATTTACCCTATCTCAGACAATGAGTGGATTTCTCCTTTTGTGTTGGTTCCAAAGAAAAATGGGAAGTGGAGGATTTGTGTTCATTATAGAGATTTAAACAAAGAAACAAATAAGGACCATTTCCCTATACCTTTCGTTGACCAAGTGCTAGATGGCCTGTTAGGGAAAACGTTTTTCTCTTTCCTAGATGGGTTCAGCAAGTACAATCAAATCTAGATGAGCCCACAAGACCAGGATAAAACCACCTCCACCTATCCTTGGGGTACTTTCAGCTATAGGGTCTTTCCTTTTGGCCTACACAATGCAACTGCCACTTTCTAGGGGGCAGTCTTGAGTATCATTGCTGAGCTAGTCCATGATGCAGTAGAAATTTATATGGATGATTTTACACCCTATGGGTGTGATTTTCAGGCTGATTTTTCCAACTTGGGTAAGGTACTGAGAAAATGCATTGAAATGAACCTATCCCTTAGTCCTGAAAAATGTGAGTTCTTGATGACTACAAGGACTATTCTAGGTCATTCAATATCCCAGAAGGGGCAGCAGGTGGACCCAAATAAGATAGCCATCATCGAAAGGGTTACGCCTCCACAAAAATTGAGGGATGTCAAATGTTTTCTAGGTTTAGGTAGATACTATCGGATATTTATAAAAGACTTCAGCAAGTTAACTTCTCCTTTATTTGGGTTATTGGCCAAAGACTGTGAATTTTTATGGTCAAAACACTATCAAGGGGCCCTGGACACCTTGAAGGACAAGTTGACCACTGCCCCTATTCTCTGAGGCCCAAATTCAGCCCTTCCTTTCCATATACATGTTGATGCCTCTCGCAAAGCCATAGGAGCAGCTCTAGGTTAGATAGATGACAAGTTACCTTATGCCATTTACTTGATTAATAAGAATCTATTAAAAGCCTAATTGAACTACACAATGACTGAAAAGGAGCTCCTAGCTGTTATGGATTCATTGAAAATATTTAGGCATTACATTATAGGTTACCAAAAACTTGTACATACTGACCATGCTACAATTAAATACTTGATGAATAAACCCGATGTAAATGCCCGAATTATTAGATGGTTACTTTTATTACAATAGTTTGATCTAACTATTATTGATAAGCCCGACAAGGAGAACGTTGATGCATATTTTTTATCCAGGTTGACTTTGCCTGCAGGGGAGGAAGCAATGGTTGATGATCAGTTACCAGATGAACACTTATTCACCATTTCTGTTATCTCTCCATGGTTTGCTGAGATAGAAAATTACTTGGTGTTTCCACAATTTCCACTGAATTTTTCCTCCAAAGAGAAAAACAAGATTGTGAGGAAGGGAGCCTCATTCACTTGGATTGGGGGAAACCTCTTCAAACTAGGTCTAGATCAAATTCTGAGAAGATGTGTCATAGAGGAGGAAGTATTTGACATCCTTCTAACCTGTCATGACGGGCCTTGGGGAGGTCACTTTGCAGCCAAAAGGACATCATTCGAGGTGCTACAAGCTAGTTATTACTAGCCCACTCTTCAGCAGGATGTGAGGAGGTATGCTACTCAGTGTGATCAGTGTCAAAGGATGGGGAAACCTACCCCAAGGGATGAAATTCCTCTACAACCTCAAGTGACTTTCGAGCCATTTGACAAGCGGGGCATGGATTTCATTAGACCCTCCATCTAGGCAAAATAAGTACATCATTATGTGCACTGACTATTTAACCAAGTGAGTTGAAGCCAAGGCCATGAAAGAAAAAATAGAGGAGAAAGTGGTTGAATGCTTAAGGGAAAATGTATTTTATAAGTTTGGGTACCCTAGAGAATTGGTCACTAATCAAGGCAGCTAGTTTACATCTCACACGAATGAAAATTTGTTAAGGCAGCACAAGGTCAAGCATAGGACATCCACTCCTTACCACCTACAAGCTAATGGGCAAGTGGAGGTAACCAAAAACGTGCTCAAGGGAATTATGACCAAAGTGATTAGCAACAATAGAAAGGACTAGGCAGATAGATTAGTTGAGGGACTTGGGCCTGCAATACCACTTTCAAGACCACCACTGGATTCACTCATGAGTTGTTGTATGGGAAGAAGGCCCTACTGTCCATTGAATTTGAATACAACAACTTAAGAATGGCAACAAAAATAGATATAGACCTCACCAAGGTGCAGCAGGAGAGATTTCTCCAGTTGAATGGGTTAGATGAGTTTACAATGCAGGCCCTCCTACACAAAGAGGTGACTCAAGTTCAAAGGAAGATCTTCCATGACAAGAACATAAAGGACAAACAATTTCAAGAAGGAGATTGGGCTTTGTGGTATGATTCCAGATACAAGGATTTTGAAGGCACGTTAAGGAATAGATGGTTAGGGCCTTATGTCATAGAAAAATGTCATGATAATGGTTTAGTGCAGATGAGAACCATTGATGCAGAGGCTATTCCTTTACTTGTTAATTTTCACAGATTGAATGTCTACAAGAAGCCCTTGCCAAAGAAAGAATTCATCAATGGGATCAACAAGACAGTGATGGTAGTGGAGCAAGTCTCTGCTTCTACCCATCAAGTCACTGAAAAAAGAAGAAAAAAGAATAAGAAAAAAAAAAGAGAAAAGATAAAGAGACCCAGGTGAAAACCTCAATGAGGCACTTGAGTCCCACTGTTGGGTTGAAAACCTCTTGAGGTGTCCCAATGGTGTCAAAAAGAAAGAGGAGAAAAAATAAAAAGATCTCTGGGTGAAAACCTCTTTTGAGGCAGCCAGAGTAAGTGCTGGCTTGATGGCGCCTAACCCGGGTTTGGATTTATTTAGCCAAACAAATCCCTACACTACCAGCCCTTTCAGCTTCATCCCGCGGAGCACGAACTAAAGTCTCACCATAAGCAATATGGGGGATGCTGGAATTAAGTTTTCGCACCCTTGAAATATCTGTGGTGTCGATTTAGTCTAATTGTGCCTATCTTCATGCAGGTTACTTCATGAACTTTTCTAACCTTCAATATCCTCGCGATCTATTATAATCACCTTTCGTGCAACCCTAACCAGGGATTGAGATGCTTTCCCACTGCTATAGTAACGAACTGCACTATTTCCCCAATATACACTACGTATCTTACTTATCTTCTTAAAGATATTAGTCAACTTCGCGTAAATAGTTATTCTATCTTGCTTTCACTTAATCAACCCATTCATACATATTTGCGCATCATTTAAGCATTAGAAGTGCAATGTATATTGAATGTAACAGATGCATAAAATAGAAAATAAATACGCAGAATGGATATGAAACTTCTCTTTCTTAATGCTCCAACTGTTACATACTCGACTCGCCCTGCACACTCAACTGCGGACTACTAGGCCTTTGTGCACTCAGCTACAGAGCCTTCTCCTACTCTACGACCCGAAACTAGACTTTACACTTCAGATATATCTCAACTCTTCATCCTTAGATCTGTTACTATTTATTGATCTATTAACTACTTAGAGCCTCGCTCTATTTATACAATCCAATGGTGCGCGGAACATGGGTAGATCTCTGTAGCTGACATTACATTAACAAAATTGAGGGTGGACAACCCTATGACTCTTTTACAAGCTACGCTCTCCGCGCCCATAAAATGTGAAGTATTTACATTGGAGTTACAATTTTTGACCAAAATCCGGGCTTTAAGCCTTAAAAATTCCCTTGGGGGATCCTTTGCCAACACACCCCCAACACAAACATCTTGACTTGCCCTTGCGTCACTCTATTGGTGCGGAGATCTTTGCACGAAGACCTCCAAATTCTGCCTGAATTGCTGCAAGATCGGCAACACACTGAGTGCCTGCCTCCTATACCACCTCGACTTGCAATTTAGGGCTTTCTACGACTATGCTGGCACTTTCTGGAACTTCTACGTCTGTCATGGCCTGCGCGGCTTCCTCAGTGGTCATTACTCTGGTATCCATGGCTTCCTCAGGTTCTGCTATAGTGTTGGCCAAAATTCTCTTAATGGCTCGGGTAAATGCTTAAACAACACATTCACCTTTAGAAGATCGAATAGATCTAGGTTCATGAATGTCTGTGTGCACAATAGCTTAGTCCTCAAATTTCCAAGTGTTGTTTGATGGACAACCCTTTGAAATTTATAACGTATTTTGAATTTGAATTCGACCGTTCCCCTCATATTTGGTCCATTAATGCTTGGCTGGCAGCATATTTTCAATAATCTAGCCCATAAAATTTTCCTTAAATACTTGTCATCTACTGCATTTGGTCTCAAACCAAGCATCACATTGTGAATAGTGACTGTAATGGTCACTTTCGAGCTGACCCGCGTGACAGCATAGCTACCCTTGTACTGTCGTTGACCTTGTGACACTTCACTACTGTGCATAGATATGACATCACGCAGCTCTTGGGCAAAGTAGTTTATAGTCCCGTGCCTCCTTTCAACTACCTGGAGTGCTAACACTGTGCTTCTGTCGGCTACTCTAATGGCTAAGCCCCCTATGTACACCTTCAAATGGCTACCATTGACTTTTCCTACGAAAATTTCTCCATTTAACTTTACCGACTGCACGACACCACCATCTGTGATCTCCTTAATAACATATGGTCCCAACAAATGGATTCTGAGCTTCCATAGGAATTGATCAAACTTACTATCATACAAAAACACCAAATCATTCTCCTTGAAGGTGCTTAACTTAATATGTCGATCAGGCCAAGCCTTTTCCGCTGCTTTTGGACTTGATGGTGAAATCTAGCCAAAAATCGTTCTTCCTCGAGCTCCTCGAACTGCACGAGCCTCTCCTCCAGGGCTCTGTGGTCCATCATACCTGTGAGTGCTACGATGCACAAACTAGACATAATGTATTCCATAGGAATTACATCTTCCACTCCATAAAACAACTTAAAAGGTGTTTGTCCCGTCGGTTTCTTACACATCGTTCTATAAGCCCATAATACTACGGGTATGTGTAGGTCCCAATCACTTCGCTGCACGTTGCATACTTTGTTCAATGCGTGGCATACCTTGTTGAATGCTTCTGCACAGAGAACCTTCTACAGAACTGCTCTTCCTACATAATGTTTCCCCAACATCAAAATCCATTTGCATATCGATCCCCCCAACACATACTTATTGATCATACATTTCAATTCAAAGTTCATGTGCATCCACGTAGGTCATTTTCCCGATGCCTTCTCCCACCTGGCCAGATGCATGCATAGATCACCCCATCCATGGTTATTGTCTATCAATTGCACCCTAGGCTCCCAAAATCGTATGTGCATCATTCCCCTACAATCGTGCCAGTCATTAAAGCTCCCTTTATGAGTACACCACCACCTCGCGAGCATAGTGTGCAGTACCCAATCCAAGGCCTCGAAGTGTTGCTTTTTTAGCACCTCCATTTTAAGTTTAAGGTATCTACCTCACTTAGACCATCATAAGTAGGCACGTCTCTTACTTCTGTCGATACGAAGTGTAGTGACCTTGTCATCATATTACAATTCAGTGCAGTTACCTCATGTAAACGATTCTACCATTGCTCTATTTCCTCTTCTGAATCAGAAGTACAGGAGTTTTCACGCTCCCATGTAATCCACCCATCCACGGTGGGATTCCCAGTCCTGGTTTCACACTATTATCTTACAGATGCAGTCAAAATAATCATCATTTTCATAGTCGCGCACCGGCTCCGTATAGCGCATCCTTCAACAGGGTCCAAGGGTATAATTATGCATAGTGACTTCTTTTCAAAAATAATTTTTCGCTTTTTGAGATTAATCACCCCATTCATGTTAGTGGCCCAATCAATTCCTAAGAGCATAGGGTAGTGATTGTTGTCATCAACGATCTCTATCACTTCAGAATCTGCTAACGCACTTGCTCCTTCAAGATCCAAACTTATTCCCTGCAATCACCCCATGGGTATTATTTTTTGTTGGTTCGCCATTCTTAGCTGATTAGAAGACCACTGTAGCGTAGGCTTCCCCATTCACTCCCATGTCTATTTTGGTAGAACATTTTTATACGATCCTAAATCTAGGATGACTTGATCCATCTCACATTCTTCGATCTGCGTGGTTAGTCTCATTTCTCTTCCCATTCTTGTCTTAGGTTTTCCGATCTTCTTGACTATGCGCGGTTCTCTTGGCATGGTCCCAGTGCATCAGTTAATGAATTCCTGTAACCCTTTCATCGCATTACTCTCATGTAGTACCTTCATACATGTTTCTAAGAATTTTGTGAGCATAGATGGGTCCATCTTCAGCTCCAATTTATCTTTGCTTCTAGAAGTGGAGGCATCAGCGAAGCTCTTCTTGGATACAATGAAGGTTTCCCGAGTGCGCTCCAAATCAAACTCTGCTTGCTTCACTAGAGCTTTTCCAACCGAAGTACTATATTTCGGTTGTTTTCCTTTGTCATCTCCCATTGCGATTCCATTTCGAAGCACAATGTTCACATTTGGATCTTCCTCACATATCTCAAACCTCATCATCTGGAGGTTCTGAGTCGGGGGAGGTGGTAACACTCCTTTATTGCATATCCTAGTTATCAGTGTAGGACAATCTTCTGTCTCATGATCAAGTTGCAATACAAACATGACAGGTGCATTGGATTTGTGCAATCGTGGGCATAATGTCCTGACCCTCCACAATTGTAGCATATCAACTATCTGTGACCTCTCCTTGGTCATCCTCTACCTCGGTCTCATCTGCACCCCAGAAATCCTGTTATCGCCATTCCTGCATTTTGATCAAGGGGTCGCGTTTCAACCTAAACTCTGTAGGTGGGAGTTCTGTCCGTCATTAACTCATAGCTTCTACAAGTGTGCTCATCGTGTCCCACTAAACTACAAAAGTTGCATAACAAATGTTTCGAATTTTGCATATGCTTCCGTAACAAGTGGCAGTTGTCTATGGCATGTTTTCCTCCTATTTGACAAATCACGCACCACAAAGCGGGTGCCACGCTAGGTCCTTCTTGCGCTTCTTGTCTTAAGGGCATTGATCCTCCTCCTGCAAGATAAGTTATGAAAACTAGCCAGTGGTCCTTGTCATAACCCTGAGCCTTGCATTTTTCGCACCATATCTCTTCGTGCACTTCAGGTCGAGTTGTCCTGTCCTCTTTCGGACTCTGCATCTCAAGGCATAAATTCTTCAGCTGCGCATGGATCTACTAAAATCCTAAGTGAGGATCCTGCATCAGGGTCTCATGTAGCCTCATAGCAATCTCTAAGGCCTCCACCTGAGTCATTATCTTCTGCTACGATAGTGCACTTCTTAAATGTGGAATTGGTGAAGCTACAAACCATTCATAATGTTGTCCATCCCTCAGATTCATATTAGGTTCGTGAATTGTACATTTCAGCCTATGATCCAGCTCCCAACGAGTCTTACCTGGTACCATCATGATCTCTTTGAATCCAATGATTGACTGTGCTTCAGACTTCGGCCTGCTAAATTCTCTATTTAGTGTTGCTTGCGCGATTCTCGCATTTGGATTATCATTGGAGTGCTTAATATACTAGGTCAGCGCACGGTCCTGCAGGGCGCTAACCAGTGTCACTTTCTTTATATTGTCATCTGTAATTCCTTGTGCTTCCCATATAGCCCTTACCACGAACTAGAATTGGTCCATATCCTCATTTCCCAAACCCTTAAACATAGAAAACTTCATGGTGCTTACCACATTGAATCACGGTGGTGGTGGAAGTGGTACGAGTGAAGATGGAGGTGATGGTTGTGAAGTTGGTGGTGGTGTGGGTGGAGGTGGTATTCGCAAAATTTTTTACTTATCAGATGGATTGCACTCTCGTTGAGGCCTTCGCTAGCTCTTTCTCATCCCCTCGCGGAGATGAAATGAAGGGTCTAGTTTCTGGTTCCTTACTTCCTCTGTTCCTATAAGCTTTTCAACTTCAGATAGCCCCAAACATCAAGGTAACTACAAAACCCTCTTTTCGCATAATAACATTTTATTCCAAGTATTCAAAGACTTTACATACTTACCTCATGGTCCTTTGAGAAAGAGTCACTTTGCCTCATTGTAGCTAACTGCAATGTCAACTGCGAACTCAGTAATGAATCCTCATATAATACGATCAAGCCAATGACCAATGATGTGCACGATCTTATCCTACGATGCCTCCAATATTCACACTAACTCTAGGGTCCACACAATAGAATCATCAAGTTTCCATCTTGCTTGGTAATCTCCTAGCTTCACATTCCACTCGTATAGCTTAGTAGTGAAGGACAAAAATAAGGTTTCATGGATCTTCGTGTACAGGTAGCAGTCCAACCGCTCTTCTTTAGCAATCCTGTGTTGTGAACTTGTGAATTCTTTTGTCTAGCCAGCCTTCAATTTTCTTCTTAGTTGGATTTGAATGATACAACATAAGACACCTCTATGTAGATTCTGGTCCCGACAATGGAACCATTTGTTGTCTTGATGGGGCTTGACCCAAGTTCAGAGTTATTTAGCTAAGAAAATCCATACACTACAGGCCCTCTCGGCATCAGCCCGCAGAGCACAGAATGAAGTCTCACTCAAAGTAGTATGGGGGGATGCTGTAACCAAGTTTTCGCACCCTTGAGATGTCTATGGTGTTGATTTAGTCCAACTATGCCTATCTTCACGCAGGTTACTTTGTGCACTTTTCTAACCTTTAATACCCTCATGATCTATTGTAATCGCCTTTCGCGCAGCCCTAACCAAGGGCTGAGATGCTTTCGCACTGCTACGACAACGAACTATACTATTTCCCTAATCTACACCACATATCTTACTTATCTTCTTAAATATCTTAGTTAACTTTGCGTAAAAAGTTATTCTACCTTAGTTTCACTTAATCAACACATTCATACATATTCATGCATCATATAAGCATTGAAGTGCAATGTATATTAAATGTAACAAATGCATGAAAAAGGAAATAAATATGCGGAATGGATATGAAACTTCTCTTCATTAATTCTCCAACTGTTATAGACTCGACTCGCCCTATGCAGTTAGCAACAGGGGTCTGCCCACTTAGCTGGGGACTACTAGGCCTTTGCGCACTCAGTTTCAGAGCCTTCTCCTACTCTACGACACAAAACTAGACTTTACACTTCAGATATGTCTCAACTCTTCATCTTTAAATCCATTACTATTGATTGCATTATTAACTACTTAGAGCCTCACTCTATTTACAACTGACATTACATTAACAAAATTGAGGGTGGACAACCCTATGACTCTTTTACAAACTACATGCTCTGCACCCACAAAATGTGGAGTCTTTACATTTGAGTTACAAATTTTGACCAAAGTCTGGGCTCTAAGCCCCAAAAATTCCCTTGGGAGATCCCATGCCCACCAGTAAGCAGCTAGGATGAAAACCTCTTGGAGGCAAAGTAGTTGTTTTCAAAAACATTAAAAGAATATATAAAATGAGAGAAAAGAAAAACTTTGAGAATGTTGTTTGCAGGTCAGCGGGAGGAGGATAAGAGAAATAAGAGAGGAGCATAAGGACCTATACAATTCATGTTTGGATTCCCCCATCCCAAATTCTTCACCATCCCATCGTTCCCTCCATTTATGAACTCATCTAGCTCAGTTTACACGGGCTCTCTGTTTTCTATACGATTTCCTGTAAGCCTACAGGATTCCCTGAAAACCTACAAGATGATCCTGTAGGAATTAAAGTAGCTTGGGAATCCCAAGAAAAGTGACTCTAGAGAAACGGGATGGCTAGCCTGCGTCAAAAAATAAAATGTTACTCCATGACCTCACTAAAATTCCTCTCACTACCATGATTACCACTACATTCATCCAATAAGTCAGTTTAAAAAAGCTTATAGTTCTTAGCAAAAAAATAAAATAAAAAATAAGAAAAGAAGAGGGTAAGAACAGAGGACAAGGGGACAATGCCTAAAGGCTATACTTCTCACCTACCAATCACTAGACCCTTTTTCTACCCATAAAAACAATCCCCATGCTCTAGAAGTGAAAGAAAGAATAAAATTTTAGGGGAGAGGCAGCTACAAGACATATTGTAGGTTTCCTATGGGAAATCCCATAGCAGCCTATCCCACAGAAAGAAATTTCATAGGTTGCAGTCATCTTTAGCATAGAGATCCTACTGTCAAGGAATCTCCTCCAGAGGTTAGCAGCAGCAGGACGATCATCAACATCACCCTCTAATAACTGCATATCAAAGGAAACAAACATCAAAGGAGGCCAATTAAAAAAAAAAACATATGAAACAAAGACATAGCACAAGGACATCATTTCCAACAAGCAACATCATCAAGGCATGTTACCCACAAGTATGTCATCTCGCTTAAGCTCTCTCATTAGCATAATATGGTCAAAAATATAGGATTGTGTAAGAGTTGGTTTGATAAGCAAAGGTGGCTAGTTACCTTGGCAACCTTCAGCCAGTGAATGAGGAGAATGCACTTAGCTCACTACACACATGGAAACAGTCAAATCAAGAGACAAAGGAGATGAGGCCAAAAATGGTTAAGTTACGGATGACCAAAGTGGGAGATGATCACGAGGTAAGGAGAAATGATGAAGTGGTAGTGGGACCGATGGTCCAAATGTGGGTGCTCGTACTTTGGTAACCAGCACAGCATCCCACACAATCACCATATGAGGAAATAAAATACTAATTCCCATGCAAAGGATGCATTCGCAATTTCAAGGATTCATCGAAGCAATGTTTCTCTCAGCTCTTGGAACAATGTCTATAGGAAAGACAGTTAGCAGTTTTCAGCGCAGAAGCACCTATAGGATCCTACAGGAGGTCCCATAGTATATAGAGTATTCATCTACAGGATTAGCAGTGGGCATTTAGAGAGGAAAAATCAAAGGTTGGCTTCAACAAGAAGTAACCAGGAGGTAGGAGCTATACCTTCCCACATTTTCCAAGTTAAAAAATATAGAAAAACATTATATTTGGTTAAGGAAACTGTGGTTTAGGGGAATTATATACAGATTTGTTATTTTAAATATCTCACCCACTATATTTGGAATTAGACCCATACAAGCCTCCACAATCATCAGAGGAAAAATGACTGGGGGATTTAACAAGAGGGAACCCACACACACAGTGAGAAATCATCAACAACCTCCTATAGTAGAGATCTTCACAAGGCACAATTTGATGGGTTTATTTGAAAAAAAATGAGGGCATATGATGTTGAGGTGGCAAGAGACTTTTCTCTCTCACTCATACCTCTAACTAAGACCCATGCGATTGTTGTGGTGAAAGTAATATTAGTAGAAATCACCCCTAAAGTCATAGGAAAAATCACCACACATCCTTTAGGGTTTCCTTGGAGAAAGGAAGATAAGGGTAACAACCAACTTGCAATGAAGAAATCATTTTTGGAAGGAAAGGAGGCAACGGAGGACAAAAATGGCGTCAGAAGAGAAAGCCTACCATACCCTTGGAACGAAATTATCTACCACCTCATTAAGTATATATCATGTGAAGGAAGATACAGTGTGGTATATGAATATAATTTCAAGCTTCTCCAAGAATGGGGTTTCGGAGCAGACACACCTCCTCAAAACCGACTAAGCATACCCTACTTTCTTCTTCAATCAGTGATAGATATGAGCATCAAAGTTGTAATATCCCATATTAGAAATATACCCCAAACACAAGAAAATTCCAACCAGAGATGGACTAGGAGGGCATTTACCAGATATGTCGCCTCTAAAAAGAGGATGAGATCTGGAGGCTACATGGCCCTTTCCAGACTCTGTCTAAGAGTATAATAGAAACAAACAAGTGGTATAATAGCCGGGAATGCTCACAAAGATACAAGTAACAATGATACTATATATATCAAATAAACCATAAACAGGTACACAAGAAATGCAGCCAGAAATGCTAAGTCGTTTTATTATACTGAGCAATAAATGAGTACAAGAGGTGATTAGATAGACGGCAACTCAACTTGCACAAGGAAAGTGAAGAAATACTCTCAGAATGACAAGAATGACTTCTCTGTGTGGATGTTGTTGTTGTGCTGTTGCTGCTGCTAGAAAACAAATGATGATTTGGGGCTGCTCCCCTCCTTGGAAAAATCTGAAACTCTGGATTCGGGCTCTACTCAAGAAACCCATAAAAACCTAGAAAGCTTTCCTGGAATGGCCTCACACTGATCTGCGTCTCATCTGCTAGGAAACTACCATGCTACTGGTGCTGCTAGAAATCGAATGAGGATTTGGGGTTGCTCCCCTCCTCAAAAGAGACTAAAACTCTAGAATCAGAGTCTACTAAAAAAACCCAAAGAAACCAAGAAAGCTTTTCTGAAATGGCCAACCCCCGAAAATCACCCCCTTAGGGTTCTGTGCAATTCCTCAAAGACGCTGATGAAATTGCTATTGAAATGCTAATGAAACTGTTGCTGAAATGTTGATGAATCTACTATTGGAATACCAATGGAAATACCTTGCCCGAGCAGGCACTCGAAGTCCCCCGGGGTTAAGGGTGAGATCTCCAAACGGAGACACTCAATGCACTAAACAATGCTGTAGACTAGCTAAATAGCCAGCATGCTCTAAGTCTAAATGACTATCACAAATGCTCATAACTGGAATGATCAAAATGAGGGGACTCCTCTCTCCTTTATAGCCTTTGCCTCTCTCAATCCTAAGGCTCACCTCCACCTGCGTGATTCGTCTCTTGCCACGTGTTTCTTCCCACCTGTGTAGTCCCTCCATGTGTCTGCATGGGCCCCATTTCTGTGTCCCCCTTTGGCCCCCTTGGCTCCCCTCTAAGTCACAACTTTGTGCTACTAGGAAGTGACTTTTTATTCTAAAAGTGAGTTATGTCCCCCGTCCTCACTTTTTTATTTACAAATAACTATAGAAGGCAAAAATTGAACAAAATCAAATATTCCAATTAGCCATGGCTAATTAGGAATATTACAGTCTCACCTAGCACAATGTTTCTTGTCCTCAAGCAACTGAATTGATGGATGCTGTAAGATCTCCTCACTCTCCCAAGTGGCATCCCCATCCAGCAAATTCTTCCACCTTACCAAGAATTCCCAGACTGCCCTGCTCCGCAACCACCTCTCCCTAGTATCGATGATAGCCTTTGGTTGCAATAGCAAATGCCCCTCATCATCCATGGGTGGTAGCTCATCCGTCATGGTCACCTGCTGCCCCAATGCCTTCTTCAGGCATGATACATGAAAAATGTTATGAATCTTGCTACCTTGGGGCAGCTCCAATTCATATGCAACCTGTCCAATCCTACGTATCACCCTATATGGCCCATAAAAGCGGGGCTTGAGCTTCTCAACCCCATTCTGCTTCAGTGATGACTGTCAGTATGGCTGTAATCGTAGGTATACCATGTCCCCTACCTCGAACTGTCTCTCCACACGACCCTTGTCAGCATGCAGCTTCTCCTGGTTCTACGTTGTAGCCATGTTATCCTTGAGAGCTCAGAGGATATCCTGAGTCTCTTGGATCCAAATCTTGGCTCTAGGAGACCTACTATATCCAAACATCACATCATAAAAAGATAAAGGATGATAGCCATATAAGGCATAGAATGGTGACATACCAATGGACATGTGATGTGAAGTATTGTAGCAGTACTCCCCCAGATGCAGCCACTTCATCCATGCTCGCTGCTGCCCACTAACATGGTTATGCAAGTAGCCCTCCAGCCACTTGTTAACTATCTCCATTTTTCCATCCGTCTGTGGGTGATAGCTGGTACTCGGTGTTAACTCCATCCCCACCAATCGGAAAAGCTCCTGCCAAAACCTGCCCATGAAACAGCTGTCGCTGTCACTAACGATGGTCTTAGGAAGACCATGTAGCCTGAAGATCTCCCTGAATAACAACTCGGCCACCTGTGTTGCTGTATAGTGTGTGATATGGCAAAGAAATGTGTGTACTTTGTCATTCGATCAATGACGAAAAAGATACAATCCTTGCCCTGTGCCATGGGCAACCCTGTGATGAAATCCATAGAAATACTCTCCCATTTCCCCTTCGGAATGGGAAGATGCTGCAATAATCCTGCGGGATGGCTCATCTCTCCCTTGTTCCTCTGGCAAACATCGCACTCCCAGATGTGTTGGAGTACATCCTCCTTGAGGCCCTTCCATGAGAACCTCTCCCTAATGGCCCTCTAGGTTTTGGTAAAACCCTGATGTCCTGTCAATGGGGAATCATGTGATGCCTGGAGTATCTTCTTCTTGAGTTTAGACCCCTCAGTCAAGAAGATCTGGTCCCTAGTAGATGATCTCATTGACCACCCTGTACTTGTCATCTGCCACCTGCCCATCTAGAACCTCACATGCAAACCTGTCCTTGGAGTACTCTACTAAGAGTCGAGCCCTCCAATCTGTATCCAAGCCCATAAGAGAAAACGTGGCTGGTCTACGTGGAAGGGCATCTTCTACCACGTTGTTCTTACCCTTGACATACTCAATGTCAAAGTCATATGCTTGGATCTTACTGATCCACTTCTGTGGTCTCTCCTGTAGCTACTTTTGCTCCAAAAAGAACTTGAGGCTATTGTGATCAGTCCTCACCCTAAACCTGTTGCCTACCAAATACTGCTAGTACTTAGCCAATGAATGCATTATGGCCAACATCTCCTGGATAGCCCACTCAATCTCATCCCGATAGGCCTTGGGGTGCCTATAGGGGGTGGTAATCATGGCCTGTATGCCTTGCTCAAGCTCGATTGTGTGCTCAAACCCCCGATCCAGTGGCTTTCCTGGTGGAATCTCCCCAAACACTATGGCATATCGATCAAGGATAGATTGTATATCTGGATGTACCATCTACCCTATAGTCCCTGCCTCTGATGCACGCAGCTCCACAGCCCACTCTATGTCTCCCTTTAGAAAGACTACCTCCATCCGATGAGCCGAAATAGTCTGAGGTGAATATGTGTGTTGTTCCCGTGTCGTCTCATGCCTCCTTGTCTTCTCATTATCCCACTCCATCTCTAGGGTCTTCCAATATGTCGTGACCTTTCCTAGAGTGATAAGCCATTGAACACCCAGTATCATGTCGGTGTCCAGAATATCGACCATGAAAAAGTGGTCAATCAATGTGTAGGTGTCCATCGTCACTTAAAGCTCCACAACATAACGAGCACACGTCATGGTATGATATCTTGGGACCAAGACTGAAAACCCATCGAAGATCTTTGTCTGTATACCTCTCCGCTCAACCATCTGGGCATCGATGAAGTTGTGGGTCACCCCACTATCAACCAAAACTGATACTCTCTGGCCACATACTATCTGTCATACGCATAACATCATATACTTGGGAACTCCTCACAATGCCGCAAGGGCCCCTCCGGTGGGTGAAAAAGATGCACCACCTACTGCTGGTGGTGGTGGTGATGTATGGCACGGCTAGCTCCTACGTCCACATCATCCTCGTCATCCTCCTCTCCACTGGTCTCGGAGAAGACCTCAATAAAATGTGCTTTACTAGCAGCACATCTATGTCCTGGTGCCCATGGCTCTTGACAAGTGAAGCACAACTGGTTTTTCTTCAGCTTCCTCCTGGCATCATCGTCAAGCTGTACTCGTCTTGGATTCCCCTTTGGAGGTGGAATCCTCACATCCTTCCCCTTATACTAGAAAGTTTGTCCCTGGGTGTAAGGTGTCTGGGTCCTGGGTAAGACATCCTGTAAGTCCTGGGTCCTGCTGATAGCATCCTAGAGTGTGGCTAGTATAGTGGATCAGACTAAACCCTGAATTGGCTATTCTAACCTCTCAACATACATATAGACCCTCTGTGCCGTGGATAGGTCTGGCACCATCACAGAGACCCTCAAGAAATCTGCAATGTAGGTCTCTGGGCTGCCTGTCTGTTTGAGCCTTGTCAACTCAACAAAATGCTACTCTGGATCCCTCCGATCAAATCGCTCCATTAGTCTCCTGGTAAACTCAGCATATGTCATCAGTGTGGAGTGCCCTAGTGTAACCATCCCATGAAACCACCAATCCTGGGCCTCACCATCCAAATGCAATGTTGCCACCTTGATGGACTCTGTCTCCGACATCTGGTTAAGCTGGAAAAAGGTGTCTAGCTTCTCCACCCGAGACTTTGAGGAACTATTTCATGAACCATCAAACATAGGCAAGTGGAATCTACTCGCTGCATGGTGGGTCTCACCATCATGGTAATGTCATTACCCTCTGTGATGATCGCGGGGTCTGCTATCCTGCTGGGGCTGAACAAAATCTCTGAATGAGAAGCCTTCCCTGAACTCCTGCCCATAGGCCTAGTACTGTGCAAAATAATAGTCCATATGCCCGGGCTCTACCTCCTGCTGGGTTGCGGCCCCCGTGTCTGCTCCTAACAAGGTGGGCATAATAGAGCATGTAGGGGCATGTGAGGCCCCCTGCTGTGCAGTATCACACTGCTCTGACAAGTGATGGGATGCACCTGATCCCTCACCGATCTGAAAAACTCGTGGGCTCTCCCGCTGTTTGGCCTCTACTGCCACGAATCCCTACCCCATCACCTCAATCTGCCTTGATAGATCCTGCACTGATTTGAGGAGCATATCCGCAAATCTCTTCCCGTCCTTGTCTGCCATCTACTCTGTGTCCACTACTAGCTCTCTTTGTTCTGCGTCTACCACAGGAACACAATCTCCCTCTCCGTAGGTATTCTCCAACCTATGTCCAGTATCTTTATACCTCCTACCTCTGTAACAAATGTATGGTTTTTCCCCCAGTTTCAAAGTTTCTAGGTCCACAGGCTGAGCCAGATCTATGCTCTGATACTAGTGTAATATCCCATATCAGGAATATACCCAAACACAAGCAAACTCCAACCAAAGATGGACTGGGAGGGCATTTACTACATATGTTGCCTCTAAAAAGAGGACGAGATCCGGAGGCTACCTGGCCCTTTCCAGACTCTGTCTACGAGTATAATAGAAACAAACAAGTGGTATAATAGCCAAGAATGCTCTCAGAGATACAAGTAACAATGATACTATATATATCAAATAAACCATAAACAGATACATAAGAAATGCTAAGCCATTTTATTATATTGAGCAATAAATGAGTACAAGAGGTGATTAGACAAATGGCACCTCGACTTGCACAAGGCAAGTGAAGAAATACTCTTAGAATGACAAGAATGGCCTCTCTGCATGGATGTTGTTGCTGTGCTGTTGTTGTTGCTAGAAAACAAATGATGATTTGGGGCTGCTCCCCTCCTCAGAAAAAGCTAAAACTCTGGATTCGGGCTCTACTCAAGAAACCCAGAAAGATTTCCTGGAATGGCCTCACATTGATCTGCGTCCCAGCTGCTGGGAAACTACCATGCTACTGTTGCTACTGGAAATCGAATGAGGATTTGGGGCTACTCCCCTCCTCAGAAAAGGCTGAAACTTTGGAATCAGACTCTACTCAAAAAACCCAGAAAAACCCAAAAATATTTTCTGAAATGGCTGACCCCTGAAAATCACCCCCTTGGGGTTCTGTGCAGTTCCTCAAAGACGCTGATGAAACTGCTACTGAAATGCTGATGAAACTGTTGTTGAAATGCCGATGAATCTACTGGTGGAATGCCAATGGAAATACCTTGCTCGAGCAGGCACTCGAAGTCCCTCGGGGCTAAGGGTGAGATCTCCGAACGGAGACACTCAATGCACTAAACAGTCCTGTAGACTAGCTAAACAACCAATGTTCTCAAAGTCTAAATGACTATCACAAATGCTCATAATCGGAATGATCAAAATTAGGGGGCTCCTCTCTCCTTTATAGCCTTTGCCTTTCTCAATCCTAAGGCTCACCTCCTCTTGTGTGATTCCTCTCTTGCCACGTGTTTCTTCCCTCCTATGCAGTCCCTCCATGTGTCTGCATGGGCCCCATTTCTGTGTCCCCCTTTGGCCCCCTTGGCTCCCCTCTAAGTCACAATGTTGTGCTATTAGGAAGTGACTTTTTCTTCTAAAAGTGAGTTATGTCCCCCGTCCTCACTTTTTTATTTACAAATAACTATAGAAGGCAAAAATTGAACAAAATCGAATATTCCAATTAGCCATGGCTAATTAGGAATATTACAAAAGTGCGAGAAGGAAAACATCAATAGCTAGCCCATCTTGGGTTAATCAAAATTATCCTAGAAGATGCCCTCCAAAACCTAAGACTCCCTATTACATGGACAACTTTCAGAGACATGAAAGCAGAGGGAGAATAAAAGCTCTTGAATATGAAAAAAGTGCCACTGTTAGTGAGAGGGATGAAGAGGAAATAGAGGAGGAAGAAGAGGAATAAAAGGAGGAGGAAAGTGAAGAAGAGACAGAAGAAGATGAAAGAGAAGAAATTGATAAACAAAGTGAGGAACTAGAGGAATAAGAAAAAGAGAAAGACAAGAATGAGAAGGAGAATGGAAAAAAGGAAGCAAAAGGCAAGGAAGCACAGAGGTCTACAGTTCAAGGCAAAGAAGGGGAAGAATCACCAAGGAAATCTCCATAACCCACTGAGAAAGAGACAGTAGATGCTATTACTTCCCTAAGTACACCTATGAAGCAAAAGGGGAAGAGACAGAGATAAACACCATTATACTTTAGGACAAGAAAAATCACAAGAATCAGGCAAGGAAAACCTCAAACACCCACCAAAATTCCTATTGTCATTGAAGGCTCACCAAAGCAGCAAGAAAAGGTAGCTCCCCTTAATAAAAATCACAGAGAAGGATCATCAGTGAAAGCCTCTCCAAAATATCCTATCACTTATGTTAGGAGGCCTGTCACCAGGTATGCCTCATCCAAATGAAAATGTCTCCTACAAGAGACACATAAGGACCTACAAGAACCAAAGGCCATCCTACAAGAAACTCTACTAAACCTATATGAAACTCAGAAAAGGGACCAAGAAGGTATCACTTAGCAAGAAACAAAGAAGGAAGATCCAGAACTAGGGGAACCTAGTCCTCAACCCAACCTTGACTCTTACTACAGGTTCATTTAAGGGGGCAGGATCATTCCACATAAATTTTCCATCCCATTATTCTCTGAGCTTAAAAAAGCAAGGGCAAGAACACATAGATGGATGCAAATTTCCAAATCTAAAGGAGTGGAGGATATAGACCATATAGAGGAGAAGGTAAAGGAGATGGGCAGAGAAATGAGTAGCATAAGGGACAAAGAGGCAATGATGAAAGCTGAGTTGGAAGCAAAGAGTTCATGGGTAAGGGGATAGTTAGAAGAGAGAGAAAGCCAATTGGTATCTATGGCCAGTTTATCCTTAGAGGCAATCTAGTGCAAGATGCCAATAGAGTCTTATGCATTATACCTTAAGGAACAGTGGCTATAGTTCCAAATTAATACTTTACCATAGAGATACACTATGCCCTTCCAAGACTATAGACAATTCATTTATCTTTGTAAAGCACCTTGGAGGATAGAGCTAAAATGTTTGGGTTTTGCCTACACAACTTGGCCTTGATAGATCTAAATGTGTGGGACCCAAATTCAAAACTAGGGGGCTTGCAATTGATGGTTGCAGAGATGAAGAAAGTAATGGCAAGAGAAGAGACATAACCCCTCATGATAAGAGTTGAGCAATCAAATCCAATAGTTGTCATCAACACCCACAACCTGATTGCAAATGAACTTATGCTTGCACCTAGGTACCTTGCTACCCAAGAGTAAGCAGTCACACACTTTGGAGACATGTTTAGGTTGTTAGGGGATGCCAGCATGCAAGATTGCCAAAGGGGATGGAACACTTTGCCCTACAGCCTGAAAAATCAGAGAGTATCATTCTCCTTAGAGAATGAGAGAGGCACTAAACAAAAAACTCATGTACAAGCAGGCTCTTGAAAGACTCAAAGTCAATTGGATTGGTTTGAGACTTAGTCCACCACTGCTCTTAGTAATGTTGGAAGGAAGGAAGGAAGAAAAAGAAAGAAATTAGTGGGAAGAGATAGAGAGGAAGGCAGGATTCTATTCGTAGGAAGAGGAAACTGCAACAAAATCATGGGATGTCAGGGAAGCCACTAGGGAAATGAAGGACAAGGATGTAGATTGAGTTGCTCAGAGGATGGGAAACACATTCAGTAGGCAGGTGATGATGAGCCTCATCATTCGACAATGATATGGACCTTAATACACCTACAATATTATTTAAATCAACTCTACTCAGAATTTTTTACATATTTTGATTATATCTTTCTTAATGAGATGAGTAAAAGTAAGATGTTATGCCTAGTGTACTAATGTGAATTGATTACAGTTTTTTGAGAGAAAATCATGGAAATTTTAGCTAATTAAGGGCAAAAACTCGAATGAGATAAGGAGGAGACATTGTAGGAGACAGATCCTTCTCATTTAATCCTCACTCATTCGAATATTCCTCCATCAAATCACACTAGCTCGGAGTTGCAAGGAGCCGAGTCATGAAGATAAAAAGTCAGCGGAGCGAGTGACAGTTAAAGAGCCAATTCATCCTAAGTTTGGGAGCTGAGCCTCCCTAGATTTAAGGAAGTCATTGGAGACTTCATTTGTACAAATAAGGAGGCCTAGACCCTCATTAGGATTCAGAATTTTTTTATGTAAAATCACTAAGAATTTTCGAGTTCCAGACTTGCAGAAGACATCGTTATGCAATTTTTTGATATGATAATGAGAATGAGCATTTCCTTGATCCAACACTGATTTGACTTAGAGGAATGGAGCTCTTGGATTAGGCCCAACCCTAGCAGCAAGGGCTCCTCTTCTTGTATTCTTACTCTTATTTTATTTCATAGATTAATGGTTGAATTGTTTTTAGCATTATTTCATTGCAAGTAGTTGTGGATCTGATTAGTTTGCTTCCATTTGTCAATTGCTTTAGCAGTAGCTTAAGAAGATAAAGGAATATAAAAAAGCTGATAGTAGGTAGCTTTTTCCTCACTCCTCCCTTCAAGGACCATAGTTTGAGGAAAGAACTCCTATGCAGCACCAAAAAGACAGAATTATGATTTCCTATGGAATTTAGGGTTTTCTGCTACTTAGGCCAACATTTTATCAGTTTTCAAGAATACGATTCAATTTTCATTTCTGATATCTTTAGCCTTGTATTAGATCTCATAGTATTTCACATTATTCTGCAAGTTTTTCCATGCATGAAATGGGCAACTAGATAATGAATTTTTTTTTTCTTAGTTGATTGAAAATATTTATTGTTTGACATGATTCATGGATAAATGCCAATGATTTATGCAGTGCTGGAGTTTAGCAGTGCAAAGAGATATCATGAGAAGCAACCCCATCCTAACCTCATCCATCCATTATTATCACTTTTCCCACTAAGCCCCTCACCAAATTCATCATTCCATAAGAACACTTCTCCAAGTTTGTTGAGCAAATATAACCATCTCACAAAATCTATTTTAAGATCTGAAGGAGTCCTAGCCACTCCTTTGCCTCATTTCTCCCACCATTCACCTTCCATAGCCCTACACCACCTTCCAAATGCCTCCTGTTTCTCTCGGTCGGATGCTGTAGGAATAAAAGGGATTCTCTAGTAGCATTAGGACATCCTATAGGAGGCATTATGAAATCATATAGAATGACCTGTAGTGACTTGTTTTGAGTCTGAATCGTGGAGAAAGCACCTAAGAAGATAGGAGAAGACCCCTATTTTCTCCCTAAGCCATCTAACCATTCACCATCATCCCTAATAAATCTAGCACATCACTAAGAGAGTTTAGCATTCACATTTTCACACAAAAGAAGAAAAAAATAAAAAAGAGTTATTGTGTTCATTTACATGCACAACAGTAGAATGTCTGGTTAGTTCAAATTTCATGCCCAGGACAATAGGGTTACACAAATGTTAACTTAACATTCTTTTAAAGCAAAGCCTCTTATTAGTAGTTATATGAATGGGGTGTTTAAGAATTTGATCTTAGTTTTTCCTTACTACAATAGACAAGATTTCAGTTAGTGTAAATTTCCCCATTTCCTCATTGGTAATGAAGCTTCTTATGAATCAAGAGAAGGCTGGTTTGAGAACCCATAGTGGTCTATCACCATATTAGAGGTGAAAAATAACGGACCAATTGAATCTACTTGTGTATACAACACTTTCACCTCTAAGTTTGTATGAACCCCGGGTTGATAAAGTAAAGTCGGTAGCTCTAGGAGTTGCAACATTCTTGCTGCAATACTGGTGCTCATCAGTTTAATGAAGAGAAGGATGACATGAATAGCATTAATTAGTTCAATACTATGTTTCAAAGAAAGAGGGAAAATGATAAAGGAGATGGTCAAAGCCCTATGAAGAAATGGAATGAGGTGGATCGAGGATATAGAAGTTGAATATTATTCAAGACTTGTTCATGCAAAACAATTCGTACAACGAGCTCGCAAATAAATAGATCAACAACTTAAAATTATTCTCTTAGAGGGGGAAACCTCCTTTAAATTACATAAATGAATAATTCCTGGACGATTCAAATGAAAAAATATCCTTTATATATATATAGGTGTCTAAGGGGTCACAATATAATGAGAGCCCACATAACAATAATAATGTAATGGAACAACAATAACAATTGTGGGTTTCTATGGGGCACAATAATAACAATATGGGGACTACATGGGAAGAACAATAATAATAAGGGGGATACACTAGAAATAACAATAAGGGGCTACACTAGTATTATAGGGATGTAACATGCCCCTCTCCTTCAAAAAAGTGTTGTTTCAACGCTTGAATAATTCTAGATGCTTCTGTATAAAATTCTCATCCTCCCATGTGGAATCTTCAGCGGGTAAGTTCTTCCACTTGATAATATACTCCAAAATTAATCAATTTTGTAGCTGTAGAAATATTTTTCTGTGACTCCTTTAGGTTCCAATATGATTTTTCCTTCCTTGTCAATTTCTGGCAATATTGTTTAAACTGGGAGCTTGTCATGCATAACCTTATTTAAGCATGAAACATGGAAAACTAGGTTCACTCAGGAAGATGCAGGAAGCTCCAATTTGTATGTCATAGTACCAATATTTGAAAACACCTTGTAATGACCATAATACTTGAGTGATAATTTATTATCCTTCTTAGCTTGCTTGAGGGGCATTTTCTTGTATGGTTATAGCTGTAAAAATACCCAGTCACCTACATCAAAACATGTTTCAGTTGATTCTACACCAAAGTGAGGTTCTCTTTTAAGAGTTGGATAACCTATTGTTTATGCTTGATGTGATCCTCCACTGGTTGAACCTTAGAATTTTTTCTTAAATATGATGTGATAGGCAGTCAATGATATCCATAAATTTCCATAAATGGGGACATTTTGTTGTAGTATGGAAGGAAGCATTATACCACCATTTGGCCAGAGGTAACAAATTGACCCATTATGTTTGCTTATCAGATAAAAAGCAACGAAGATATCCTTCCAAACATTATTTCTCTATCTCAATTTTCCTATCAGATTGAGGATGATAAGATGAGCTATTATCTAATCGAGTACCCGGGAAAGAAAATAATTCCATCCAAAAATTTTCAGTGAAAATGGGATCTCCGTCACTTACAATAATCTTTGGGTTTCCATGTATCTTTTGAATTATTTCCATAAATGCATTAACAACTGTAATTTCTTTAAATGGATGAGATAATTCACAAAAGTGTACATACCTCATAATTCTATCAATTACCACCATGATGACACTCTTTCCTTCATACTTGGGTAAACATGTCATAAAATCCATTGAAACATCCTCACAACATTGACTTCGAATGGATAAAGGTTGTAAGAGACCCGGGTCTTAATTATGTCAACTTTGTTTTGCTGGAAAACCAAACATTCCACCACAAATTTTTGAATATCGGATTGTAGGCCATCCCAAAAAAATCCTTCTTGACCTTGTGGTAAGTTTTTAAAAATCCTGAGTGTGCTCCTAAGTGAGAGGTGTTCAATTACAAAATAATTTTTTGTTTGAGTTGGTAATTATTACAAAGATACAAGTGATCTTTGTACCATAATGAATCATATTTCCAACTGAATGTATCATATGTATTGGGATCTTACTACAACTTTTGAATAAGTGTCCACACTTCTTCATCATTCTTACATTCATCCCTTTCTTTGGTTATCCAGTCTGGTTGGATAATATAAACGGCACAAAGCAATGCTTCCACTTCCTCACACTCTCTTGAGAGTACATCTACAACAACATGTTTCTTCCCTTTTTTGTATATGATTTCAAATTCATAACCCAACTCTTTCTAAACCATTTTTGATGCTTTTCTGATGATAATCATTGTTCCCAAAAGTATTTAAGACTATCATGAACTGTTTTTACCTTGAAGTGTCTTCCCATTAGGTAATGTTTCCATTTCTTTAGTGCATGTGGTATTCCCAACATTTCCTTCTCATAAATAGGTTTGTGTAAATACTTTCCTTTTATTGGACGAATTTCAAAATAAACGGGTCTTCCTTCTTGCACTAAAGCATCACCAATTCCATTTCCTAAGGCATCACATTTCACAATAAAAAAAATTCTGAAGTCTAGCGTAGCTAAGACCTGTGCTTGGCACATTGCCTCTCTAAGATGTTCAAAGGCCATAGTTGCTTCCGCATCCAAGAAAATGCATATTTCTTCAGTAATGGTGTTATAGGTTCTACTATTCTCCCATAATTCTTAAGGAATTTGTGATAATACCCTGTCAACCTGAGAAATCCTCGTAAGTTCTTTATGATTGTGGGGATTTTCCATTGTTAAAGAATTTAATATTGTCAGGGTCTATCTTAACACGCTCATGAGATACAATATTACGCAAATATTCCACCTCCTGTACTCCAAAGAAACATTTCGAGGATTTTTCATATAATTATTTCTCCTCCACTAGATGGAGCACCCTGTCAACATGTTAAATGTGATCCTTCCAAGACTTGTTGTGTATTAGTATATCAACAAAAAATACTAACACAATTTTTTTAAGGAAGGGTTTGAAAATGGAATTTATCAAACCCTCAAATGTAGAAGGTGCATTGATAAGGCCAAAAGGCATGACCAAAAATTTATAATGACCCTCAAAAGTTCTAAATGTTGTTTTTAGAATGTCTTTAGTCTTCATTCTAATTTTATGATATCCTGAACAAAGATCCAACTTGATGAAGTAAATTTCTCCATTTAATTCATCCAATAATTCATCAATGACAGGAATGTGAAATTTATCTTTACTAGTGAGCTTGTTGATCTCCCTATAATCTATAAATATGTGCCACGTTCCATCCTTCTTGTGCATCAATACTACTGGAGTCAGAAAAGAACTTTAACTAGGTAGAATTGTACTTATCTCTAGCATTTCTACAACCATACATTCAATTTCACTCTTTTGGGCATAGGGATATTTGCAAGGCCTTATTTTTGGAGGAACACTTCCTGGAATCAAATTAATAGCATGGTGATGATCACGAATAGGTGGGAGGGCTTTGGGAGTCTCAAATACCGTGGAATGATTGTCCAATACATTTTGGAGATTTAGAGAAATCAATAATTTTGATTTTTGAACCTCTAGTGAGCATAATTGTGCAATTACACCTCATTTTTCTTTCTTTAGAAGATTTTTCATTCTATTAGAGCTAATTATATTTCTATGTTTCCATGTCCTACTCATTAATTAAACTTCCTTTCTTGCCGAAAAGAAATTCAGGAAAAGTTCTTGAAAATTAAAAGTTATTGTATGTAAAGATTGTAAGCATTGGACTCCTAGTACAACATTAGGACCACCCATTGGAATAGAGAGAATTACACTATTCAATGCATATTCCCCCATGGTTACCTTTGATATTATGCGACCTTCTAGAGAAATTTATATTTCCTCCATTTGCAACCATCACTTGACACTCTAGTTTTGAGTATATGAAGCAATTCAATTCCTTAGCTATGTTATAATGAATAAAATTATCGGTACTACCTGAATCAATCAATGCTATTACCTTTTTCTTCTCGATATGTCCTTCTATCTTGAGAGTTTTTGGAGTGGTAATTCCTACCAATGCATTACAATATATGGTTGGACTCATTTCTTCTTTCTCTATGGTTGGTTCTTGGTGTATATCCTCTTCTTTTGAATTTTATTGATCCTTTTATTCCTCCTCTTCACAATCTATGTAAAATAATTTCTTCTCAACACACTTATGACATTTAGTGTATTTTCTATCACAACTATAACATAGCCCTTTTTCTCTTTTCTCTTCCAATTCTTTTAGTGTCAACCTTGTAGGTTGTGGAAGGCTAGGAGAAGACTTCCATCTTTATAGTTGTGAGTGGTAGGCTTCCTTGTTGCCATAAATTTTCTTTCAATATTTCTTGCCAAATTTAATGCCTTCTCCAATGAATTAGATTACCAAATGAAATCCTCAGGTTGGATGTTAAACTTTAAAGTCCCTATGAATACATCAACCCTATGCTCCTCTGGAATATCATTCACCATTATATTCAATTTTTGGAATTCCTCAATGTGCTCCTCCACTGAACCCTTTTGTTTAAGATTTATCAATTGGCTAAACAAGGTGTTTCTCTTTGTATCCTCATAATGTGCTATCATTTCCTTTGTAAAAATTGACCAAGTTACAAGTTGTTTATGAGAATAAAGGCATCAATACCATACAAACGAGTTGGGCTCTAAATATAAGTTTCAATGCGCACCTTTTGTGTGTGTTGCACATTATGGAGATCAAAATATTGCTCCTTTTTACTCGATCCTTTCCATCAAACTTCCTTATATCGATCTTTGGAATATTGTGGGTCTTCAATACAATGTTGGAGACGATGAAATAATGATTAGAATTTATTTTTTTCTCATCATGTTTTTAATCTATGCCTTTTTCCATTAGGAAGCATTTCTTGTAGCAACTTTATCAAACCTTCCTTCAAACCTTGCATGTCTTCTTTTAAACCATTCATCAAATCTTCCATGTTGCCTCTCATTTTTTATTCTATAACATCCATATTAGCTTTCATGCCATCCTTCAAACCTTTCATGTCTGATTTTAAACCGTTCTTCAAAGCATCCGTCTTAGCTTCCATTTCATTTTTGGTTACTCTATGAGAGAGAAATTCGTTGCACTTGATCTCGCAATTTTGATTTATGATGTTGCATTTCTTCCTCCTCTTCATGTGTCATAGAAGTGATTTATTTTTGCTTACTAGGTGTGTCCAATCTTTTGTTATAATGAATTTTCAAATCAAACAATGTTATATGTGCTTCATTGTGCTCTTTAAATCACTTCAAATTGTTTTTTCAAACAAAAGTTATGCAAAATAAAAAAAAATACACACCTTTTTCTTGCATTTTAGGAATTAGATATTGTAGTTGTTGTATCTTTGTAATTGAAAATCTTAAATATCTGAAATTTGATACTATAATATCCCTCTGAGTCTTATTTCTAGCCCATTAAGTACAACCAATATTAGATAAGAAATAGTTATTTCAAATCTCCCACGATGGCCTGTTTATGGACTAGTTCAGGAGAGAAAAGTTGTACGTGATGTGATGTCTCATTGTTTCAACTTTAGGCCCTGAAATTTCTACACGAAAAACTAAAGTCCATTCAGTTTTAGCCACCTTTTACATAATTCAGATCTGATGCCCGAAATGAAAGTTATGATGCTCTTACCTTGGTCACCTATTTTAGAAAGAATTATGGAGCCCACACAAAACCCTAACTTCCTCAAAACATATCTCCGAAAATGTGTTGAATGAAGATATGAAATTTTTACATGAATTTCTCTAAGATTATGGCTCCATGTGGTAAAAATTTCAACTTCTTAATCCTCATAGAAAAAACTTTATAGAAAAAATTCCAAGAGTGCATCTTCGAAGAAGTGAAACCCTAGAATCCAAAGTTTCGATACCAAATGTTATGCAACCAACTCACAATTAAATAGATCAATGACATAAAAAATATACTCTTTGAGGGGAAAACTCATTTAAATTACTGTTGTGATGTACAACAACCCCCCATTTCATAAAATTTTACTTTCAAAACTATAATATGAAATGGGTCCCTTTTAGATTAAATTGGTGTCAACTTATCATTCCTCAAAAGTTCCAAAAAGAAATAAAACATTATAAAACCTTTTGAGACAATATATAATCAATTGAACATGCAATTGCATGAAGAGAAACAATGGGTGGATTCGAGTGTGATTCAGAAACAAAAAGAACTATCGGAGGCATTAGAAAAATTGAAGACAATGAATGAACAGATGGTAAAGACAAAAGATGAGCAAATTGTTCAATTATCAGGTCAAATAGAGAAGTTCAAGAGTTTTCCGCATCTTGCTGATTTCAAAGCAGAAGCACTACAGATTAATAAGGCACTGATAACACAAATAATATTATTGTGTCATAAAATTGCTCAAGTTGAACCCCTGTGTGACATAACAACATCAATAATCGATAAATCAGTCGATGCTAGACAAGACTTAGAGCAGGCCGATGAGACCATAACAAATTTTCTTACTTGGCAAGACACTAATGAGGGACAGGCATCAAATTTGCCTAAAATCCTAGAATCCCATAAAGAAATTTTATTATATGGAGTGGCAGTCCCAATTGATGAAGGCCGAGAAAGCAGTTTCTAGATTTAAATTATCCACTAGTAATTTGATTGAATTAATTAATGATACTCTCTATTTATCTAATATGATCTCTCAGTGTACACCAGGTAAATTACTATCGGCCAAAACATTGGAGCAATCATGTTATCAAGAGCTGGAAAAGAATGGGAGATTGATCACAGGTATTAAAAGTTTAACTTGGGACACCTATTGGTTGTTCCTAGTAAAACCATACAGCCAGAGAGCCGCACTCAAGTGCCTAGCAGATGCAATCGAGTGTATCATTCCCGATATACACGATGCCACCTATGCTGCTCAACTCAATTCTCGTCTCAGCCGCCCTCAAGAAGTGGAACCGATGCTAGCGATATGCCAACTCAAGTCGAAAGGCAAACAGCCAGAGTGATGAATCATGCTGCCGACTACCAGATTGCTATGGGGGAGATATTCAAGATCAAGTTGTACCAATTTAGTAGCAGTTAATTTTGTAGTTATTTAGTTTAATTAATTATTTATAGACCCTTTCATGTATTTAGAAATGGTTGTAAGTTTTTGTATATGACTTAAACCTGAAGTTGCACTACTGTACTTCAGGTATATATTTTTAGAAATACTGGGCCAATTATTCCAATTTTGATAACGAAGCTTTTATGTGGATGTGCACTACTACCTCTATTTAAAAGTATTTCTGAGTCAGAAGAAGGAATTCAAATTGCGATTGATGTTGGGAATGATTTGCAACTCATATGGTACTACTATCTATGTCTGAATTCATTCTTTTTATGTGAATTGTTATTTGATCACTCTTGCTATTATTGAATATATGCATGTGTTTTAACAACATTCTTTATACTTTCCACTATTGGATGTTTACATTGTGCTTTTCTTCTAATCATACATGTATCAGTAATATAAAAATATAAGTGTAATAATGTTTTATTAATTACTTTGTTCAACTATTTGAACAAATAAATTATTATATGAATGAATGCCTATGTTTATTGAATAGAGTCATCTATATGCCTATTGATGAACAGAGATCATCAAATGCTGCACTTAAGAATAGAAGCTTCCCGGGATAGAATAGTCATTTGTATTTTCGCTTTTAGATTAAGTCATCCATTCATTATCACTTATTAGAAAATCAGTCACTCATACATCCCCTTTTTATTCATTACTGGGAAACTGGTCCCATTATATCCAGTCGGAGCCACCATCCCAAACGGAAAAGGAGCTGTATTAAGGTCCGGACCAGGTGGTTATCCCCCAATGTTGATGCAGTGATTTTCGAGGCATTAACACTTTTGGCGCTAGAAGGAGGGCCGAACTGTGAATGGAGAGCAAACCCAAATCTACAGTCCACTATGAGAGTAAATCTCCCTCCACATCACCTCGTACCTCCTAATTGCATGCTGGTTCTCCAGCATCCAAGAGAGAAGAAGATGAATCAACTACCACTGCTTAAGCCCACAATACTCCAGAACGATTAAGTCCTGAGTCTCCTAAAGTTCAGTTACTTATCCATAAACTTCAAGGCTTCTTGATATCACCACAGAAATCTGAGGTATCTTAAGGCAGTGAGACTTCGCAATTCAATCTACCTCATCCTCTCACCAGACTTCAGAGCAGAAAGCTCGGTATCAAACCTACTGAATTGCCCTTGCCTAAAGGGAAAAGGGAAAATAAGAACACTGAAGGATCTGACAGTGAAGTATTTTCATCCACATCCTCCATCTCATCTTCCACAGTGCGAAGTCATCCATCCACTCCCTCATTACATATTGTTGTTCATCAGGGACTAGGAACTTCAACATCCCAACCTGCTCAATCCTCAATATCAATTCCTTCCCTAACATCTGGAATTTCATCAGCAATCTCATCCACCACTGGTGTTTCAATGGCAAATCCATGGAATAGTCCTGGTGTGGTCAATATGTCTGCACCATTACATGCATTGCCTGATGCTCCTGAAAAATGGCTACCCAAGTTTAGTCCAGATGCTGGAACACAAGCTGAAGAACATATTAATAACTTCATGTTATTAGTTAATTTGAAAGGAGTAATAGAGGAAGATGTTGTTGTTAGGATTTTCCCTTATACTTTGGAAGGATCAGCGGGATGTTGGTATTTTTCCTTGCCCTCTGGATCCATTACCAGTTGGAACATGTGCCAATAACTGTTTCTTACTAATTATGGCGATGATATATCTTTAGCCACATTAATCAATGATCTCTCCAATCTTAGGATAGAGCATAAGGAACCGATTAAAGAATTCAACTCGTGATTCAATAAACTCTTGAATGAGATTCCAACGGCCTCCAAACCAAGTGAGAAAATCAGAAGTGAATGGTATATAACTGCCCTACCCGCCAATATAGCTATCTTCGTAGACAGGGCCACAAAACCAACTTTAGCTGAAAACATGAAAGAAGCACCTGCTGTGGAGAAACACATTAATGCTCTAGAAAAGAAAGCTTCTCTTGAAGATTGAAAATCCAAAAAAGTTTCTTTTAAAGATGTTTCAAAGAAGAAACCCCCTAAAGATCCATATGATATGGAGGGTTTACAAAAAGTCCTCAAAACTATGTAAAATGAAATGGTCGAAATCAAAAAGCAAGTAGCAAAAACCTCAACAAAAAGCCATTTAGAAATTTCAAGAAAACTGAATCAAAACCACCAAATGTTATTTGTAATGCAGATTCAAACCCTGAAGAGGAAGAAGAAGATGAAACAATTCCACCATCCAATGAATTCGAAGAAGAGGAAGTTGTTGAATGCCATGGAATGTGGGACTTCATATTACCTAACTCTGAAATAGAAAATGAATAAGAAGATTTTCCTGTGACTACTTGGAGTAAAGGTGCCCCTGAACCTGTCAAGGAAATTTCAAAGAAAGGAGTGCAAGTACTACTACTACAAAGGAAAAGGTACCCACAAAGAAGCCAGCTGCAATAGTACCTCCAAACCAACCATCATCCTCAAATATACCTTCAACATATAAAATGTTCGTAGTATCAGATTCAATGGATAACAATATTGTTGATCATATGAAGAAGACTAAGGCAAACATCACCATGTTTGAACTTAGCAAATTAAAACATCAGCAGAAATTGCTTCTTAAGGAACTAAATGCAGCTCCTTCTTCTCCTCTTCCTAGTGCTAAAGCTGCAAATGATTCAGGTCAACCACCTTCTGGTAGGGTTGAAGCTACTGATACGATTATAATTGGAGACAGATCAAATTCCCATACTCCACCTTTCCTCTTAACCTATGAGATCTACAATAGAAACCTACACAACTGTTTGATTGACTCAGGGGCATCCTATAATATAATGCCAGCTTCAGTTTGTTCCAAACTGAACATTGAACCCCAAAAGTCTACAATTCATATCGTACAGTTGGATAGAACTAAGGTCCAGGTTTTAGGGGAAATTAACTCAGTAACTATCAGATTATCGACTGATCCTAGAGTAGTTGAAAGAATTGATATTTTGATCGCTAATATACCTGAATTTTATGGGTTGATTTTAAGTAGAGATTGGTTCGAAAAACTCCATGGTTATATTTCCACCGATTGGTCTCATATGTGGTTACCTTATAAAGGAAAACCTAATCAGATCAAGATCGATCGGGAGAAACACATGACCCATACGGTTACTGAATTTGAACAGGAGAATCAACCAATAGCATTTAATAACAATATCTTGGGGAATTATTCATCTGAATCATTCTTTGGCAACTTCACCGCCCAACCATCTCCTTTCCCAGTTAAAAATTTCACATCTCAGATCGAAATTTTTTCACAAACAGATAGATCAAGATGTGTTAATGTTGCTGAGAACATTGTAAATAAAATTATTGATAACTCTTTATTTTGATCTTTATACTTTGACGGATCTAAATCTAGTGAAGGATCAGGAGCAGGTTGCATTTTAGTTAGCCCTGAGGGAGAAAAAATGATGTTGTCTTGTAGGTTGGAATTTGAATGCACGAATAATACAGCTGAGTATGAGGCCTTAGTTCAAGGACTATATAAAGCTATTGGCCTTAATGTTCAATATTTGAAAGTGTTTGGTGATTCAAAGATTGTCATAAAACAGGTTAGAAACACAATTCATTGTCTTTCTAGTCATCTCAAACACTATCAGTCTTTGGTACAAGAACTCACCTCTCAGTTTTTAGCATTCAATATTTCTCCCATCCCTAGGTCAGAATGCAGCAGCAGACCTGTTAGCTAATGTTGCTTCCAAACTCCTACCTTCCGAAGATTATAGCCCAGATAGATTTTCAGTAGAGTTAATTTTTAGACCATCGATTCCTGACAATGTCACCAATTGGCGAGTGTTCAATCACGATGAAGACATCTTACATTTTTTGACTTCCGACAAGTCCTATGATGATCAGATCATTGAGGAAAGTGATCATGATCTTCAGATGAAAGAAAAACACGAGGAAAACTCAATACCAAAACCTGTGGTTAAACTTGAGGATCTCTACGATATTAAAGACAGGTTTAAACAGGTGACCAATGCAAAGCTCCAAAGTTCCACCTTAAGATTTGAATTGATAAACCTTGGTACTGAGCAGAACCCTCAAAACATTAATTTGGGATTAGGACTTTCTGTGGAAGAAAGGATAGCATTCATTAGATTATTAAGAAAAAATAAACATGTCTTCGCTTGGAAATATGATGATTTAAAAACATACGATACATCCATCATCCAGCATACCATTCCAATGCTTTCTGAACAAAAACCAATTCAACAAAAGTTGAGGAAATACATCCGAACTTAGAGAGTCAAATAAAATTAGAACTCAATAAACTCTTGAAAGCTAAGATTATTTTTCCCGTTCGACACTCAAACTGGGTTTCCAATATGGTGCCTGTTAGGAAGAAAAATGGCGACATCAGGATTTGTATAGATTTCAGAAATCTGAATAAGGCAAGCCAAAAAGATAATTTCCCATTACCTACCATGGAGCAGATACTCCATTCAGTAGCAAGTTCTGAGTTAATGTCCTTTTTAGATGGTTTTTCAGGATATAACCAAATTTTGGTCCATCCTGATGACATACTCCAAACTACCTTCAGAACAAAATGGGGAACTTACGCTTATCAGAAAATGCCTTTTGGACTTATTAATGCAGGAGCTAAATTCCAAAGAGCAATGGATATAGCCTTCAAAGGATTGATCAACAAAACATCAGTTATCTATTTAGATGATATTATTGTATTTTCCAAGAAGAGATCAAATCATTTGCATGATTTAAATCAAATCTTTGAACGCTGCAGAAGGTATGGTATTTCACTCAATCCCAAAAAATCCTTCTTTGCTCTTAATCAAGGAAATATCTTGGTATTTATCATTTCTAAAGATGGTATTTATATTGATCTGGATAGGATTAAAGAAATTTCTGAAATTCCATTTCCTCATAACAAAAAATCAATGCAGTTATTTTTAGGTCAAATTAACTTTGTCAAGAGATTTGTTCCTGATTTTTCCCACATCATTTTACCATTACAAACTATGATTAAGAAAAATTCAGTGTTTATATGGGGATCTATGGAAAAGGAAGCATTTGATTCAATCAAACAATCAATAATCAATGCCCCTGCTTTAAACACTCCTAATTTTTCTAATCATTTCATATTGTACACTATCACACATCCGATTCATCTTATGCAACAGTACTCACTTAGATAAATGATCACAACTTGGAAGCACCAATTTCATTTTATAGTTCAAATCGACAGGGTGCTGAACTAAATTATTCCGAAGTTGAAAAACAAGCCTTTGCTGTGTATAAAGCTGTCAAAAATTACAGACCCTTCCTTTTAAAAGCCATACAAAAGTCATAGCTCCTTTTCCTGTAGTAAGACAATTACTAATCCAAGGGGAATTAGGTGAAAAAGCGCAAACTAGGTTACAACACTTCAAGAATATGACTTGGAAATCAAGCCAGCAAAGTTTGTTAGAGGCCAAGGTTTTTGCAGGTTATTAGCAGGAGCACCCAACATTCAAGAACCAAGTGATACAGAACATATTGAAGAAATCAACCAGATAAGTATTACTAATTCTGAATCGCAATATGCAGACTTGATCTTTTATTTGAAAAATGGATATGCACCTCCTAACCTTTCTTATAAAAACAAATGGGCCATTAGATTAAAAGAAAAAAACTTCATAATCATTGATGATTTACTTTTTAGGAAAAATTATGATTCAATTTTATTAAGATGCCTAGAAAAACCTAAAGCACAAAAGGTTTTGCAGGAACTATATGATGGACCAGCAGGAGGACATTTTGGAGCTGACACAACAGCCCAAAAAATCATCATGCTGGATATTATTGGCCCACCCTATTCAGAGATACTCATGAATATGTAAGGAAATGTCGAAGTTGACAAACCTCCAGTGGAAGACAAAGAAAGCCAGCTTTCCCTTTGCAACCAGTCAACATTGATCAACTTTCGAGCAATGGGGATTAGATATCATTGGGGAAATAACTCCACAGTCCTCCAAACAACATAAGTATATCCTTACTGCTACTGATTACTTTACTAAGTGGGTTGAGGCAATTCCTTTAAAGACAACAAACTCTGAAGTAATTATAGAGTTTATAGATCAATTCATCATTACCAGGTTTGGTGTCCAAATGCTCTTGTTTTCAATAATGCATCTTATTTATCTGGAAATGCTATGTTTGAGTTTGCTATTAAAAGAGTATTTAAATTGAAATATTTTGTGAATTACTGTCCCAGGGTAATGTGTTTAGCAGACTGTACCAATAAAAATCTAGTTAAAATTATTTAAGCAAACTATTGAACAGAATCATAAAAACTGGCACAAATCTTTATATTCGCACTATGGGCTGATAGATTAACGCAGAATGCTTCGATAGGTTACTTTCTCCATTCAACCTTGTATAAGGGAA